>JAHPZR010033725.1:0-20017 GCA_019787425.1 Platygyra sinensis | reverse complement strand
TCAGATGGTAAATTGCTCAACATGAAGATCAGTGGCTTTTGGTGGCATTTTTCTTGAGTTGTTTCCTGATCAATAGCTAACTGTATAAAGTACCTCTGCCCTTTCCTGTACTTCCACCAGGAATGAATCCTGTTTCCTCTTTTGTGGCACAGCTTTATTGGACGAATCTCCATCTAGGTCATCCTGTAGAGTTGCATCTCTCTGACTGGAAGCAACTGTTTCTGTTGAGGACTCCTTTGTTTTTACAACTGACTTTAAATTCATCACCAACGATGCTGACTTCTTTTGAAGTTCACCAATCATTGCTTCCTGCCTGGAATCTATTGTATGGCAAACATTATACGATAAAAACGCTTGCACTAATCAGGAGTGAACAACCACTTAGTGTGAGAAAGCTGGCAATGCAGTAATCTTTCTAGGGAATGAGGCTAAACATGCAATGATAATTCCCTGCTTTTATAAGTCGTTTCTTCAAACATTATTTCTGTCTCCATCCATTTTCTAATACAATTTGATTTAAACTCAGTTATACATCCGGCCCTGGTTGTTCGAAAAGTGGATAATGGTATCCACCTGATAAATCACTATCCAGTGGATAGCGTGGTTTGTTTTGTCAACACTTATCCACTGGATGGCGATTTATCCGGTGGATAGAGTTATCCAGCCTTTGAACAATGGGGCCTGCATTATTCTTAAACTTGCCTCCTGAGAGTTTCACACTTATTGCATCTTATTGCTTTGTTGGATTACAGCACTGATTTTATTGCTGTGAACACCTAAAATATGTCTGGAATGTTTATTGTGTTGTAACCAATCACATGCAAGATCTTCACACCACAGAAACCACATGCAACGAAACAGTTTCCTATCGGCCACAGAACAAATTATTTTCATTTTGTTTTAACATTCAGTCTTTTTACAAGTAAACAATTGCTTTTCCTTCCCAGTTGTCTACAGTATGCTGCTATAATAGTGAAGAATAGAGGTTTGAGCGATTTTGAAATTACAAAGCCGATGTGCTGGGCGGACGCACACGACGGTTTGGCGTGCGAATTTTCAAACTTTTTGCAACGATCAAAATCGGTAGTTAGTTATGCCTGATCGCAAATTTGTTCGGCGGTCTTTCCAGTTTGCGATCTTGCGATCAAGGAACTTCTGCCGGCACAGTAGTTTGAGGGTTCAATCGTTATCCAATCTCCTTGTTCTACAAAAAAAACTAGCAAGGATTATGCTGTCAGAAATGAAAACATCACGATTGTTCATTTTTCATTATCTTCATGAGATGTCCTTAAATGGAAAGCTGGTTGCCGTCGCGTCGGGTTGGCTTCTAAATTTTTTTCTTACTAAACTCGAACGATGACCTGGATGCAGTCGTCAACACTGATCTTGGGGAACAGCGGTGTTTTAAATTCCTAATAAGACAGTTTGTATCCTTAAACAAAACGAAAACAAGAAGTTTAAAAAAAGCTTAAAACTGCACTTTTTTAATTCTTTTGCGCTCACAAAAACATTACGTAATATTTAACAACAATGTTTTGCGAGAAAACATTACCCAGAAACAATTTAAAAGATGGTTAGGACTTGTTTCCATATCTCAAACCGCCTTTGGATACCTTGTGATGCGTGCACAAAGTAAATACTGATTATAAGCCTAAGCACTGAAAATACTGATAAGGGTTAGGGTTAATGGTTAGTTTCTTTATGGCATTCGGGTTTCTGATATGGTACTTAAATCGAACCATTTGTCGCTAGCGTTTCCTCAGTGGTCTAGTGGTTAGGGTAGAAGACTGCCGTGCTGGCACGCCGGGTTCAAATCCACCTCGTCACATGGAAAATTTTTTTTTCCTTTTAAAATTGAAGAGACTTGCACTTTGACAACATTTGTTGAGCAGAAACTAAGTCTCTGTGTCAAGAAACTTAGGAAATTGCATGCAAGTGTACGTGTATAGGGAGAGGGCAGTTTGAGATATGGAAACATTCTTTGCATGAGGCGGGTCTAGCGTGACTTGTAATCAAAGAATTTTGTTTATGTCTAAGGAACAAATACCTTGACCTTTCAAACGACTATCAATTTACATATGTTAAGGTATCAGTGTACCCCAAATTTGATCATTTTTCAAAAAAATTGTTTTTCGCTTTTTCAGATAGATATTATTTCAATCTTTCATTTAAAGAAAATTCTATGAAAAAAGATTGATTCTAAGCAAAGTTATTAACGAAAAACGTTTCTTTCCATTAATTGTCTCTAATTGATAGTTGTCAACACCCTGTCGACACTTTGTCACGAGAGCAAATTTGCATTAAAAGCTCGCGTGACAGACGCGATGTTGTTCGATTTGTCGATGTGCTACTTTGAGCATTTAAAGACTATAAAATTAATAGCCTATATCTATCCCATGTCATCGAAGAAAAATGCAAAAGTTCTTGTCCTTTTGCTAGTGCGAAGTTCTCAAGAACCTTCAAAGAGGAAAAGGGGTTCAATTTCATTCGTGAGGGAGCGAGCGGATGAGTTTGCGGCTAGTGATCAAGAACAAAATCGATGGTAGAACGATACTGTTAGTGCTAGCCGGGCGAAAACTGAAGGCAAAGGCAAAGACAACCCACAGAACCGGACTCACAAGAGTCATGGCAAAAGTTGGTCGAACAACTGTTGCCGGCAATCGCCTGCAAGAAAATCTTTTGAAATCAGTTTCTTGTCGGTTTTGTCACACAGATGTGACTTTCTTGGAGAGTGTTTCTGTAAGATCCGGGCTTGGTTCATGTTGGATCGTGTCCTGTCAAAACGAGGATTGCCTGTCGAGGAATTTGCATTTCTCTGATCATAATTTCCTAAGCGCTTTCGCCGTTCGAAGTTGTAACTTCTTGATCGATATCTGCATGCGCAAGTCCCCGAAGGTTTCCTTTCCCTTGTTTACGCAAATGCTTTTTCCTGGTCGTCGGCATCTCTCAAGCTGTTTCGTTAGAAGGAATGTGAATCCACATTAGCTAGGGCATTAAAAAGCAGAAAACGAAAATTATTCAGTCCTTACTAACCTTGTTGCGCGAGCGGCGGACGAAAAAGGATATTTCCCACCTGGTAATTGATATGAGCTCTATTGTTAAAGTAAAATAATCCTTCCCTTGACCCATCAACAGGTCATTAATTTTCCGACATGTTATGTAATTATCTCATTACACCGGAAGAACGCCCTAAAGTATATTTTCCTTCATATCTCGAAACGAAAATTTCAGCGAATGAAGCGCACATTTAGAGTTCATTTCCGGCGAATTTTCAATGTTTTTCGCTGAAATTTGGAGAGAACGTTGTCCAATAATCAGACAAAAAAATGGTGTCCGGGAATTCTAATTTTTTACTTCTCTCAAAAGTTATGGCTACTTTAGTGAAGAGAATGCATGTTTTTTAACCTTTCAAAGTTTAACTGCGTGTCAGAAACAAACCAGACAAGTAATCAAAATTTCCCAACACCGTTTTTTAGAGAAAGGTGTCAAGAAGACATAGCGATATTAATCGCGTTCTCCCACTCAAATCTGACCGGAAACGAACTTGATTAGTGAACCTCTATACTTTGAGAAATAACGCGCTATATTCGGGAAACCTTAATTTTTTTTACGTTAGTGAATAAACTGTCGTAATCTACAATTATTAAGCTTTCAGAAAATATATACTTTAGTAGGGTTTGCGTCAACTGTCCGCCCGTAAAGCGGCGCCAAAGAATGATGGTCATTTGGGGTACACTGATACCCTAAAAGGGTTTTTGACGAGCGCTAAGGCTAAGTTTTAACTTTTTTTTCCCAGAAAATTCCATCATTGCTTCTGGCGAAGTAAACACAATCTTACATTTATCACTGTCAGTGTGTTCCATGGCCAGACGTAATACCTTTATAGCGCATTGAATATTCCCTTCGAAAGTGAACAGAAACAAAAATTCCAGATTGCAAAATCTTCTGTTTCGCACACAAAACGAAAATACAGCTTAACTCTGGATAATTTCAGCCTCAGTAGCCAGCAACTGGTCCTAAGTTACATTCTTTATCCTTGCAAATGTCCTGATGTGCATCTCCAACAGAGTTTGGCCCAATTTTGACCAAACAAACATTTCTCACAGACGGCCATGTTCTGTCTGAATAGTTAATTTTGCTCCTGAGGGGGGATATGGCGAAAAGAGCTGAGAAATGGCCTGTAATTGGCTGATGATCACATCATCCGGTGACAACAATTGGGCGAGTGGGAGTTTGGGTCTGCTCACCAACAAAACTAAAAAACAAATAGCAAAAAATAAACCGAAGGCAGAGCAAGAAACCGCCCAGCCTAAGGCTGCGCGGTTTAATAATTTGTTCCGTGGCCGATAGGAAACAGTTTGTTGCCTGTGGTTTCTGTGGTGTGAAGATCTTGCATGTGATTGGTTACAACACAATAAACATTCCAGACATATTTTAGGTGTTCACAGCAATATAATCAGCGCTGTAAGAATATGGATTCAGTTATGAAAGTTTTATAGTGTACTTACCCGAGCTACTAATTCCATTTTCTTGAACAGAACGTGAGGAAGTCTAAAAATGGTCAGTAAAAGATTTAAAGTTATAAAAAGTGTGTCAAAATCCACTAGAACCCAACATTGCATATACCTTCAGTAATAGTCATGCATGTGGCTTGGAGTCAATTTTTCGGAGCCCCGGAAACTTTTCGCACCCGGAAAGCCGTTCCAAAATCTCAAACCTTATGATAACAGAGCTGTTTTATTCACATAATTTTAATACGAACAGAGGTTCTCTTCATACAAGAAGATTCAGACGTATACACTTCTCTAGTTTTAGATACAGATGAACTAGAAATGGCCTCATATTTTAACAGAATTGTTAGACTCTGAAACACTATCTGTAACTCTGGCGTCCAAGACTATCTTCAGTAGTTTGAATACTTTTCAAAACTATGTTAAAGAAACTCTATTTGACTCTCTTAAGACCTTCGATGTGGAGTGGCCGTCCTCTGTTGGATTGTGCGTGCCATTCTCCATAATATACTCATACTAACTTTATATTAATTCGTAGAATCCTGTTACAAATCCATTTTCTTTTCTCTATTTTGTCGTGCAACTTATATTTTTGCATTTTTTTTTTCCTCCGGGCGGTACCTCGCATGGGTCTCCCGTTTGTACTGACCCTTTTGGGCCGCATTACCTAATTCTATTGTTATTTGTTTGTTTGTTTGTTTTTGTTTTTTTGCATACTTGTAATTTTATGGTAACTAAGCCTAATAAAGTTAATTAAAAAAAAAGTTTCCGGGGCCTCCCAGAAAAAGCCCCTGAACTTAATTATAAAAAGAAAATAACACATGTTAGTGGAACAGCTTTCAGACTGCCATGCCCTTAATGAAATCCCTGGGAATCATCATCATCATCGATCCGTTCTCTCCACGTGCAGAATGGGGCCATTTATCCTACTCTGCCAAGCTACTTTGTCTCTGGGTGCAACTTCAGCCTGTCTCCAGGTCTTAAATCCGACATGTTCCCACTCTTTGTTTACTGTTCTACACCCCATGTATCTCTCAGCTGTCCTCTTCTACGCTTGCCTTCAGGTGCTCAGTGTAATCTTGGGATTTTTGTCTGATGGCATTCTTAAAACATGACCTAACCACTTCCATCGCCGCATTCTTACTTGCTCATAATCCTTGGGAATACTGCCCAGGAAATAATACAGCTCTGTGTCTGTAAGACCATTAATTGTATCTATAACAAAATTCTCGAACGTGATTGGTTCTCCGCACGCCTATTTGTCACGTAATCGGCGCACGATCACGTGGGTGTCCAATTACAGGTGTCCGATTTGAACTTTTTGTAATCGGACACCTGCAATTGGATACCCACGTGATTTTCACGCCAATTACACGCGCTTTGATGGCTTCCTTAGCAATGTTTTCTACAGTTTTCAAAACTTAGGAAAAGTGCTACAGACGTTTTTGCTCAAAAAAAGTTCTGAAAAGACATTTTTAATTCCGAAATTTGTTATAGATACGATTAATTAGTAATTGAACCTCGTGTCGTACAATTCAGGGAATAATCGTGCTCGTAATTTGAAATCAGCCTCACGCTTCGCGCTCGTCCGATTTTGAAATTACTTGCGCGATTACTCCCTGAATTGTACTCCACTTGGTCCAATTACTATTACTTAGCATAATTTCTATGGTTCTAATCAAGCAAAGAAAAATTAAGCAATACTCTCTTAATGTGATAACCCAAAGGCTACCCAAAACATATCTGACGGTGTGCAAATTGGCCATCTAAATCTGACTGGATGACATCTGGCTATTAGACAACTAAAGCATTATTGCCCAACAGTGCGATCCTAGCAGACTCCCAATCTGTTAACCAACAAATGAAAACATAATTATTTGAACAATTCACCTCTTTAAGAAGTTCTCTCTCCTTCTCTTCCTTCAGTCTGTCCAACAAACCACGTACTGAGTCAATATCATCCTTCATCTCCTCATCACTGCCAGTCTACACAAAGATTTAAGAAAAGCAGAGAAGAAAAAAATGTGTGGTGTAATGCAGAGACCAAAACATCTTGTGAAACTCTGCAATGTACTGGTCAGAGGTACAATGTAAGAGAACATGCACATACGAAATGCATGCACAAATTTGTGTTCACAAAATCCACATTTTGCCTGAAGAAGTTTTGCATTAATTATTAGGAACCTTCACATGAAAATTTTCTAGTCAATAAGATTTTAAACATTTTTAATGCAGTCAGCTAATGAGTTTCTTGTGCACATATGTGTAATTCAGTATGGTCTACAGGGGTTTATACTTAAAATATCAAAGTCACCGAAGGCATACTATCTTACTCATATCAGTTTTGTACAAGTGGGTCTGTTGCAAAAATAATTCCAATTATTATTCATTCAAAATATTTCCCCGTTTCTGATTTGTTAAAACCACATGCATAATTCACCATAACCAGCTTCTGTTGACCAAATATTGAACAATGATGTCAAAAGTGCAGCCCGCTGAAAATTATTGAACCGATGACGTCAAAAGTGCAGCCAGCTGCAGATTATTGAACTGTTGACCGAGAAAACCTGGGAAGAGGTTGTCTTATGTTTGGTGAGTGGAAAAACAAAAAGCGAAACGGCAAAACTCCTTTTAAAACGGGGAAATAATTTGAATGAATAATAAAGCAATTATTGAATTCGGCTTTCGTAGGATATGAAGAATTCTGCAGATCTTGGAGGGTGCTATCCACCTCGGCCTTCGGCCTCTGTGGATAACCCCCTCATCGATCTGCAAAATTCTTCATATCCTACTCAGCCTCATTCAATAATTGCTAAATGTTATCAACATTTTCAGAACACTTAACCTTTCAAGAGGCATTTGAGACTGCCACACAGTCAGATAGATGAAAAGTTACAAAGAATTTAATTCAATGGTGCTTTTTGCAAAGATGTCAAATTCTATTTGATAGATTTTCTTCACTTTCCACTTAACATAGAGAATTGGTGAAAAAATGATCCATCAAAAGCAAATAGGGGTCCAAGATTGTTAAATGCAGGCAAAGCCATAGAAATGGCCATCTGCCCTATCATTGTTCATAATTTGCACTTGATGCCTGATGTGGCATGTGAATTTGCATGCACAGTAAGGATGTGCAGAAAAAAAATTAGCGCAAACATCCTCCAGTGTTCCTCTAGAGGCCCTTGCACATATGTGGTTGCTAATTGGCAATAATATTGTAAGACTATGAGTCCAACATTTCTATGAGCAAACAATCACTGAGGCATAGTCAAGTTGCCTATTCCTCATTTCTAAACAGGGTGAGTAGAACTCTTGTTTTGTTTTAGTTGACACTATTAAGGATTAAAGCGCAAAAACTACAATTTTGTGTATTCTTAAGCCTAAAACAAGAAAAACGTTTCATTTCAAGAGTAGGACATGCCCATGTTCACTGCCTATGAGCAAAAAGAAAACTACGAGAGAACCAATCAGATTGGCAGATTTCCAACAGAACACAGCTGAGTGGCTAATAAACTGTAGTTCCCTCTAGCAAGTTCTGAGTAAAATCTATTAAAAGTTAAATATTAACAACATCTTTTGCATGCTAGTCTATCTAGATCTACATATATGTACAAATACAACATGGTTCAATACAACAATGGTTAGCACAGTAAACACCAATGATGTCATCTGATGCCCTCAGAGTCTATTTATAGTGGCTATATGTACCCACGCGTATTTGTACTGTACAGGATCTATCATTGAAGCCTAATTGAAGGCCCGGGAATGAAGTTCCTTCCTATAATTATTTTAACAAGGAGTGTCCAAAATTTTTGTCGCCTAGTGGAACCGGCCCCTAAGCTGGCAGAAAAAAAATATGATCCTTAGATTAACCATGAACTTGTAGAAGCTTTGATCATGACTTAACAACTTGCTCATATGTTTAAAATAGGCTCAAAAATAAAAAAAAACAGCATCTGAGGTGAGACTGTACTGAACAGAAAGTGTATTAAACAAGACTAGATATCAGATGAACAGAAATCTTCCAAAATCAAAACAATGCTGAATACATTAATAGATTAATAATGCAAGACTTTGAAAGAAAAGGGGGCGACAAAAAGCAATAATAAAATCACTCTGATCTAGTACTAACCAGTTTTATACCTTAATTTTTCTACAATTGGATTTCTTCCAATGAATTTTGAATGCCTGTTATTACACAATTCACATCTGTGTGACCCACTTGAGAAGGTCAATAATGGATTTAGACTTGAGGTTGAAAATGTGTTTACTTCAAATCAAAGCTAGTACAAGATATTGCATGTTCTTCAAGCTGCTGACCAAATTTAAGAATAGCCTGAAGATAAAAATTAGTGTCATAAGTTGTGGTACATGTAAATGGTCAATAAAAATCTGATTGTGAAAAGTGAGGCACATTCTCAGGAATAAATCAAAATACTCACAGACATGTATTTCTCCCGATATAAATAAAAAAATAGTACTGCAGCTGTACATTTAGAGGAAAATTTGAAAATAGCTGTGCATGTGAAGCTGTTTGGCCAACTATAAACATGAAATTAAGCAGATCTTCCAAGCAAGATGTGCAGTACATGTTCTCGCCAGAGATACTCAAACCAAAACATGAGCTACAAATAAAGTATCACTATAGGCTTCAGTAAACATTTCTATAGCACTCCAAAATGAACTCAAAAATTGCAACAGTACTATAATCCCTTATAAAATAGCATAGAACATGTGCATGCAATAATTCAATGGTAGAAAGTTGTCATTATAATAATTATATATTATCCTCTGTCTTTTTAACCTAAATTAACAATGTGGGACTAACAGCTTCATAAAGACATCAAAACAAGAAAATTTTTGAGAACTAAATAATTCATTCTTTAAATCACATTGAACTCAAACAGTTATTAAAATTCAAAACTAGTAACAGATATCCTTATGACTGAGTTGGAATTTGTCCTGAATAGAATCAATTTGATGCAACTTCCTCATGAATCCCTTAAAGAAACTCACAGCAAGGTGAGCTACTGAAACTGATTCCCTGATAACAAAAGACATGATTAAAAATGAGACAACAACTCACAAATCTCTGCCCTAGCCCTCCTTTCCAATCAGCTTGGCAAAAGTATGGTTGCTTAGGATAAAACAGCAAGTAAGAAGATTTGAAAGCCATTTTATGACATGAAGGAAGTGTATTAAACAAACTACTTTCAAAACCACAGTCACTACAACTTGGCTTGACAACCCAACCACATGCAATCATTACCACAGGAATTAGTTCAGGCTCATTTGTTTTCAATGGGATATTCATTCAGGATGTGTTCTTACCTTACTGTTTACAGCAGTTATGCATATAAAAACCATATTTTCCTTGCATGAGGTCTATAAACTACAGGTGGTGTGGCAAAACTGTGCTCCAAGTGTCAGCTACAGCTTGTTGAACATTAACCTAAATGTCACCTTACTCAGGAAATTGAAAACTTGTTGAGATAATTACGAATTAGAACAAAAAAACAGCTGGTACACCACACAGGATGCAGAAAGAAGAGGGGAAAAACAGAGATAACTGCGGAGAACATGTAGTTTACAATGGTTTTAAAGAGGTAAGAATGTATGAAAATGAAACTTCAACATTATAATGGCAGGCAATATCACTTTCTAAGCTAAATTTGCATGATATATCCTCATTAATCACAAGCTCATGCCAAAGAATGTTTCTGTGTCATGCAAAACACGGCTTTTCCACACATCTGTGTAAAAACAAATCAATTGAAGTACACGACTGTTAGAGAAGAAGTAATTACAAGGTCAAATGCATAACTTTAAAAAGTCCCTATCAAGCAGTATGAAATTTATATAACCATGCAATTCAACAAGTTATTCTCTCACAACAGTCTTTTCTCAGAGTTCTAAGAGGGATTCATTGAGAATATTCAAAATTGTTAATCAGTTCTTAATTAAACAATGAAGCTTCAATTAATTGCTTTTACAAAATGTACATACCATTATAGTATACCAAGGCCTTCGTAGATTGAATAAATCACAGTGCTTGTGTGTAAACATATGGATCTATTCATTATCAAAGATTTCAAGAACGCAACTACAACATGTCTAGATAAATAGCCAAAAGTCAGAATTGAAGGTTGTCAGTAAAATTCAAATCTGCCAAAAAAACATTATGTTAACAAAATCAAAACATCACAAGTAAGCATTACTGTTGGAAAATCTTTTTATTGCACCCACAATGTTACCCCAATGAATTTTGCAAGATTCAAACCAGATACAATGATAGCTAAGGAGAGAAAATCATGTCATGCTTTCTTTCCATTTATTTACTATTTTCAATAACTGAGATCATTGAATATTCATGACAACTCTAATAAGACATAAGTAAATAACCCCTTGTGAAAGTTTTATCAATTACGGTCTGGTTCTCATTGGCTATTCAGAAACTGATTTAAACACAAACCTAATGAAATCCACAGTTCATTAATATTAATATTAATATCTGAATATTTGTGTCCCACCAGTGGGAAAATATTATTTTTCTTAATGAAAGAAATAATTGCAAAAAACTTGCACATGCTTTTAGATTTCTCAATAGTTTGCCCTCTTTTGGATAACACAGTTACTAAGTTACATAGAAAAACACTGTACAAGGTTTTATTATACATGTTTTTAATTAAACTTACTAGGTTGTCAAGTTGGCACCAAATTAACTCCAACCATACAAAAGTAATTAAACTTCTTGTGGCAAATTTTTCCATCAATTATCCTGATTTCACTGGCTAACCAAAACTGCCTTTAAACTGATTAGAACACTAAACCTAATCCAAAGGTCTTTAAATTAATACACAGATTTCCTTCCTGCTGTAGAAGAAACTCATTCCTTATGAACAAAGATTTGAAAACAAAAGCCTTTGCCCAACTTACTGCATATAAGCCAGAAACAAGTTTGGATTCTGGATGGATGTTCATGAAGCCTTGTCAAAATGTGTTGTAGTCTCAGGCAGGATAACCAACATGGAAGGGAATTAAGGCCAGAAATACTTCTTTTATGAGTCAGGATAAGAGAACTTGAGTATTACCAGACAGAGCTGTACATTTATAGTTCAGGAAATAAGTGAACTGTAGTTGCTTTAACTCACAGCTTCTCTGCAGAGGGGAACTGATCAGCATTGCAATTATTTCTATGACAACTACATGTAATCAACTAAACATGTTATGAAAATTTATCACACATTTGAATTCACAAACAGGTTATCTAAGAAAGGCAATTTTGGGCTTTACTACTATGTACTAGTATCACTTTTAGAGTGATAGACATCATAGACATTATAGAAATCATTGATAATAGCACGCAAACAAAATCAGATAAAAATATCTAACTTTTATAGCTTAAAAGCTACAAAAGCTGCTGCATATTTTGTAGTTGACAACTTAAACAAGACAGGCTGAAAGTAAACTATCACCTGTTGTCTCTCAGTCTTTATATCAGCATTGTTCAAGTGATAAAGGTTTTCCCGTAATCCCCAGTCCTTGGTGCATAATGTCACAATCTCTACAATCATCATCATAATCAAAGAGATATCTTTTATAGGCCTCCAAAAGATATAAAAGAGTCCTGAATTGAATTGAAAATCAATAAAAGCGATGCCAATTGAAATTTGGTTTCAGTACTGCTTGTGTCTTACCTCCAAAATTGTGGTTCCTCCACAGTCAGACATACCAACATAATAGTCTATTGAGTTACACATAATAGTCGATTGATTTTATTTGCTAATTTCCAGACAACATTGTAGACATGCACTTGTACTAGCCAGTAGTGTCAAGAGCAAAAACCTGGGGTTACAGGGGAGGTGCTGAATAGAAAAGAAAGCTGACAGAACTCTTGAAAATTATGATAGGAAACCAAAAGCTGAGATAGATGGACTGCATATTTATTAAAGCTACTGTACTTCCAAGAAAAAATGCTCACACAGTTCAGCCTTGCAAAAAATTAAAAAAAAAACAAAAACAAAGAAAATCTCGTGGTGATATCGGCTACTGGACACTGTGTGAAATGCAATACTGTAAACACTCTCTGAAACATTTATTCCGTTGCGATCCCCAGTGGGGAGACATTTTGCTCCTTTCCTACCATTACACTTTCCTGCCGGGCAAGGAAAGAAGTTTGTTTCCAAACTAGAAAAGAAAATTCCTTTACTGGACAGACTGGACCAAAATGCATGATGAACATTTCCTTCTACCTACCAGCATCTCTAACTTATTTTTGTTTTGGAAACAGATATTGTAATATTACCCATGATGGCAGGGAACTTCTGAATAAAAACAATGGTTTCAGAGTTCAATGTTTTGATTTGAACAATTCAGCTCAATGCTTTCATCCCTAACTTTTGCCGCACAACAATATCTACAGTGTCATATATATGTACGTACTTTGATAATGAAAAAGAATGAATTTCAAATGGTCATAAAATATTGGACAACAAACACACGGATAATGAACATATCATAGAATTTTATCAGTGGTCAAAACATTCACCGGATCTCGTAATAATCTACTAGAGATAAAATACAAGCATTGTTGTGGTTAAAACAGATAGCCGATCTACGATATTACAAGACGTTGACTGACTGGGCAATAATATTGTCGTGACTAACGCGAGTGAAGTAATTTGAACATTAGTAATTGACAGAATAAATCCTACAGAAAAAACAAGCGGTTGCCAAAACTGCCCAGCCGTAACAAAAACAGGATTAACTTTGTTATTTCTAGGTTTTAGGATTTCATTGAGTGAAATAAGTAAAACAGGTCTTCAAAGTTTCCTTATCATTTTTACATGGCTTTCCTGTAGAGTCTTTCAACAGATTTTACGTGATTTTTGCCTCACGGAAAATACGTTTCAAGAGATATAAAACACATTTTTATCATGAAAAAAACTTTGATTTCATTTGATCAAAGCGTAGCCTAATCTTTTTCCACTACTTCGAGGATATAAGAATAATTTTTAACCTTATGTCAGAAACCCACATGTAGTAACAGAGAAACGCGGTCAATATTCACAAGCAATTTGTCTGTTCCACTTTCTGAAGCCCTTCAGGACTTAAGTACTGAAACACTACGATTACTAATGATAAATCAAACATTAGCAAAGAAATTCAGTCAAAGTAGGTCGTCACAATATTTTCAAGCAGTGGTTCTCGGTCAGCTTGCAAAAACAACACGATCCACGCCGATCCTGCGAACACAGTGCGGCGGTTGCCTGACATTCTGAAGAGAAAAGAACGGAAAACATACCTTCACTTCCATTTTCACACCTTCACTGAAGATTTAACTATGGGAACAGCTGTCCTGTCTTCTCTATTGTGCTCCTCCAGACCTTTTCACTCCGAAACTGTTTCGTCAAAGGTCAACCGCAGTGCTCACGTCAGTGACAACAAGAAGGGCTCCAGCAACCAACGGATCGACTTGTCAATCTGCATTTTTACGTATAAACCGAGCACAGCTTGAATGAATATCCTTTCTTAATTCAACTGGATGAAAGAAAAGCCTCAACTACCGCAAAAGCAATCATTGATCCGCATGAATTTTCCGATCGTTCACGTCCTACAAAAACATGCAACGCGCTCAAAACGCTGCCAAATTCACGTCATTTGATTGGCTGATTGTTCTACAATCGTTTGCGTAATAATTAATTACCTTTGCTCAGGGCTGAACATGTCTAATTAAATGCTTGGCGGACTCACTGCAGTTTCTCAAACGATCTTTGAAATATTCCTTGAACATCGATATTCCATTAACTGTTTGAGTCAAAGATCTCCTGGGAATATTGGTACAAGAACCCGAAACACTGAATATCAATTACGTTATGTCACTAAAGAGGAAAACAAAAGCACGATACCTTGTCAGTCTATCAAAACGAAGTTAGTAATTAAACTTGACAAGTTCCATAAGAGTAACTTTTAAAAACTCAAACAGAAACCTTTTTAAAAAGGTGGGGAGATCAAATTTTGTTTATCTTAAATTTGTCTCCATTAAATGCCACATTTTAAAATCAGTGGAAATAAATCAAAAAAGAGGCATAAAGGAGCCAACCTTACAAGAGGCATTAAATTAAAGCCGGAAATAGTAATAAAATACCAGTCTAGCTACAGCAGCCGGGCTAACATTCACGAACATTTTTAAAGTGATCTATTCGTCATGGATAACCGAGAAAATACATCTTCATGCTTTTGAGCGTGTTCACGAACGTCGAAAAAAATAAATAAAAACAAAGAATAGCAGGATACGCGTGGTAAATAATTCATTGTCATGGATCCACGCAGAGGAATTGGCGCGGTCCCCCAGCGTATCGCATACATAAATCCAAAATAATATAGTTCCAGGGTAGGAGAAGGGAGCATATACTTGTTATGGCCTTGAACGGCGATGTGATAAAACCTCTTGACTGAATCATAGGTATGAAGTTGCCCATTGTATATGGCTCAAGTAAAAAGTTACCCCTTGCAATTTTTTAACGGAACTGAGCAAATTAAGCACTTCGTGACCATGACGAGCCTCTTCGGAAATATTGAGTTCAGTTCAGTTTTGTACCACCCACCAACCCTCCCTCCCCCCTTCCCCCCCCCCCCCCCCCAACTCCCCACACCCCCCCCCCCCCCCACCCCCCCCCCCACCCCACCCCCCCCCCCCCCCCCCCCCTGCCCCCCCCCCCCCCCCCCCCACCCCCCCCCCCCCCCCCCCCCCCCTCCCCCCCCCCCCCCCCCCCCCCCCCCCCCCCCCCCCCCCTCCCCTCCCCCCCCCCCCCCCCCCCCCCCCCCCCTCCCCCCCCCCCCCCACACCCAAACACAACTCTTGCCATCGCTGTGAGTCCGTTGCCCATATCCGGACACCCGGCCGATGAAAGGCTGGCTACCAATCACTCCCGGGTTTCGTTTTCAACGAGCTCCGCTCAGTTAGTTAAACCTTTACCTCTGCTGCTCTACGCAGAGTTGTGTGATATGTAAACAAAGGAATAAAAGAAAGAAAGAACACTACCTCAGCGAGGAGAAGGGACAGGTTCAAGTTAAAATAACCTTTATGTGTTTGGCGAAACGAAAATTTAGCCGCGCACAAGCTAGATCCTTCTATAATCAACCAGCTTGAGGGTCCCCCAATAGGTTTTGGCGGGGATTGCGGGATTTTGGCACATTTTTTTTGCCTTGATATGTCGGGATATGGGTTGAAAACAGAATCGGCGGGAAGCGGGAATTACAATACGAGCGGGAGCGGTATTTCGTAATTTAATGGGGTTAGGATGTGGGATTTGTAAGGGGAACCAGAGCGGGAAACGGGATTTATTAATTTGCGTGGTGATAAATTAATTGACCAGGCGCAAAAAACTGGCAAGCTGGCCAGCGTAAAGCTGTGTCAGGGGTTTTCAAGTAAAGAGTAATGTAAACGCTTCTGTATCCTGTCCCAGGTTGATCAAACGTATCCACTCTCGCTAGGACAACGCAACTATCGTTAGATTGTAGGTGGTCGGGAGCCATTACCTGGAGCCTTCATCTTCCATACTGACCCTCTGAGTCAACTCCTGTTTCCGTGTCTCTTTTTGTTTTTAGAATCATCTTCCACCGGGTTTTCGCGGGCAGTTTAGTTTTTATGTATAGCCAATCAATAAGAGAGGTGTGGTCTTCTAGTGTATATACTTTACATGCAGGGCCACACAAAAAGTATTCAATGATGGCAGACAGCGAAGGAAAGTTATTACTTGTTTAGGATATTATGCAACGTAGTCATCATGACATCAACAAGGCGATCAAAGAGAAGGGGCCCCAAACATGCAATCAAATGTTGTTGTGATTGGGCCCGAGGAATGTCTACGTAGAAGGCTACTGACATTAATGACCCACTCTGTCACATTTTCCAAACCTCGTTCTTGTCCATTTCCAACATTTTCGCAGATTGGGGGCGTCTAAGCTAACAAACTGTTCTAATTTTTCGACCTTTTCGCCAAAGGCGCTTTGGCTTGTTTTGGCTAGTGATGGGCACCACCAAATGACAGAGATAATGATTTACCAGACGAAGTATGTAAGGTTATAAATTGTGTCACCAATATATTGGTCTATATTACGAAAAGGATGTGCGAGTAGAAAATGGACGTCATTCGGTTAAAAAAAGGTTCTGAGGCCTAGATGTCGAGGGAGGAAGGTGCAGACGCTGGAAGCTTTGAGAAACTGCCAGATGTTGCTTTAACGGGCCCGAATCCTCTTGAATTATGAGAACCTGAACAATCTTGATACGTTGACAAAAGAACGAAACGAAAAAAACAGTGAAAAAAATTCTCACAGAAAGGAAAATTACAATCATTTGTGGACTTTGTGCTTATAATATCTGCTACCCATTGAATGCCCTTTGTCGATCTTTAATGCAGATATCTCTTTTTTAAAGTTTCTCGTTTGCTTATTGCTCAATTAGTTACTAGACGTAATCATAGATTATGAGTGCGTTTCGTGTTAAAGGTGTCTTTTTCTCTCTCTGCTTACCCTCCTTGCCTACCATATATAAAAGACATGGTGACTTAGAAGCAGACACAGAAGAAAACGGCGTTACCTCTGGCCTGTCCCCCTACTCGAGAGTAATGCCAGTTGAAGGTCTCGGATGACCCAAAACACCCTGAACTCCAACCCCGCGTTTTGAAGAAAATCGATTTAAAAATGACTTCAAAGCGCAATATCACTATGCGGGGGAGGGGGGGGGGCGTTAATAGCTACAAACACATCGGCAGAAGTAAAATCAATTCAGCTATCCATGCATTGTGAAAAATTTCAGCAAAATCCGAACAATAATTTAGAATTTGTAATTGATACCATCGCTCAAGTGCTTTATGCACTGGCACAGTACTTGAGTAATCACAGGGAGCCGCTGTCGCCCATAGCCCCGGGATTGGGGGGGGCGGGTACTCGGCTCTATAAGGGCTTAATGGGGACGTGCGGCCAGCCAGGGTATGTTTTTCTTCGGGATTTTTGTCTTAAACAGGGTATCGAATTTATCATTTTTTGTCTTAATCAGGTTCGTCGATTTATCAATTTTTGTCTTAAATGGATATCTTTCTTGGACCGTGATAAACAGCAAAACTTTTTGACAAAGGCTCTTGTAAAATTAATATTGACCTTCCGTTGACGTTGGCATACCGGGCACATTAAATTCGCATTGGAGTTAGCAACAAACAACAAAGCCACACAATTTGTAACCGCAACTTTTAATTTTACGTCCTTAACACAGGGTATCAAAAAATCGGAATTCCTGTCTTAAACAGGGTAGGAGAAAACGCGCGATATTTGTCCTTAAAAACAGGGTGAGGGGTATGAGGGGTCCGTGCCGCACCTCCCCAACCCAGGGATATATCGAGTACCCCCCCCGGGCCGCCATAGCAAGCGAAAAAACCTGAACACGAAGGAACATTTTTTGGCTCAGAGAAACAAAAATAGGTTCCGCGATGCGAACATGTGTGGCTTACAGAAAATAATCTGTAGCCCAATTAGGCTGAAACCGCCGGATAAGGGTTTAATATTTTGATGGGGAGGGGAAAAAGTTTTGTACCTTTTTGTGGCAATGAGGTGTTTCGGTATCATTGGCCTTCTATTTTAAGTTTACTAATCACAAAACATTACCGATACACAAAACCAAAAGCGTGTAAAAAAACACTTGGTTATAAAAGAAACAGTTATAATCTGATTTACTTTTTCAACCTGTGATTAGAATTAACAGGCTTCCTACCAATCCAGCAATTGTTTTTAAACAATTTTACCTGACATGAGTCCCAGCATCCAATCGAAACCAGCACGTGGGTCCGGCGGTCAACTTTAATAAACTACTTGACCTCGCACGAGCTACTAAACTTTGAGGCGCGGCGATATGGCCCCGTGGTACTGGTCCGCGGAAACTTGATTTTAAGTGATCATAACAATGAAGTCATAAAAAAAGTACCGGTAAACGCAAGGCTAGCATCTCTCTACCAACCTATCTATTTGGAGTATGGGCCGCTATCTTGCGCGACTCCCCCGTCCCCGTCGTCGCCGGGGGGGGGGGGTCAATGGGTACGCTCCCACGAGCTCAGGAAGGACCGTTCCCGAAATTCTACAGGGAACTGGGGCGAGTTTCAAATTTTAACCAATCGATAAACTGACACTGCCACATGAAAGATCATGTCGAGATTGATCATTTGACCAAGTATGATGCTTTTAGGGTGAGCAGAGACCAAGTTATGGACCTTCAAATATGGCTCAAACCCCCTGATCAAACGCCTCTAATTTTGAGGCAGCGTCCCCCAAAAACTTATTGTTAACTCTTAAAATTTTTCATCAGTTTGGTGAAAACTGTACAAATCCCGTCGATTGCACCTACTATTTGAAAGAAGCTGAGATGAAAATCACTACGTTTGCCCATTTTTAAGAGAGTATCACGGAAATCGATGAAAATATTGAAGAGTTTTATATGGTTTTGGGGGACGCTGTCTCAAGTTGGAGGACTGTTGTATGATTTTGAGTGCCATATTTTCAAGGTCCATAACTTGGTCTCTTGCCTCACCCTAAAAGCAGCATACTTGGTCAAGGGAGGGAAATGATCAATCTTGACATGATCTTTCATGTGGTCAGTGTCAGTTTATCGATTGGTTAAAAATTTGAAACTCGCCCCAGTACCCTGTTGAAAATTTCGGAACGGCCTTATACCGCTAAGCCATGATAACCATGAGAAAATCAATTTATGGTTTTCCTGTAGTTTCCTATACGGGTATGGGGTTTCCGCTTGGTGGCTCTTCGGGCGCCAGAAGCTCCCGCTATAAAAGGGTGTTTATAGAGGTACTTGAAGGTAGTAGTAATAGTTTTACCCCACTGCTATTGATGTACGTAGCCGTAATGTGATAAGCGATTACTTCGCCAAGCGAAATATTTGGTAGTTCAAAACGTTATGGTCCCGATTCCAGGCAGCTGATTTATTTCTCGCTTTTCTTTTTCAATTGTTTTTTTTTTTCTTTTTTTCTGTTTAGAAAACCTAGTAATGTTTAGGATACGGGGGGGGGGGGGGGGGATTGGTTTTTCGTTTCTTGTTTTTAAATAATGGTCCTGTAGCCTTGAATCATTGCTTGTATCGACGATGCCTTTAAAATCATAATATTACGTTGCAATCGCTCAGTGCTATGAGTGATCAAGCTAACGTTTTGCCACTGTGTTAGTTATCAAAAACTGATCGGTGAGGCAGGGTGGTCGCTTATAAGAAAGGGGTCCGCTACCAGAGGTTTCGACCTGAATTTTAAATCAACACTTAAATTACAAAAATAAACATGCTTTTAAATGTATTGAAAAAATGTGGAAATTTCAATGTAAAACACAGGGAGTGCCGCAGCAATGCTTTGGGTCTTGTTCGCAGTTCGCCATAATTGCAAGAGAAACTACATTAAATAAGTGGATCATCATATTTTGTATGTCCGGCTCCCCCATTGATTGAAAGTTTTAGT
>JAHPZR010033724.1:0-10636 GCA_019787425.1 Platygyra sinensis | reverse complement strand
CTATCACTGCAAAACGGAAAAAAGGTACAGTTTAAAAAACGTACTTGAAAAACTGAGCTCGCGCAGATTCTTATTTTGGCCAACAAAGCATTTAAGGTGGCTTAAAAACAGTTTCCAGCACTTTCCAAGACGTAGATTTTGATGGGTCATAATTACCACTCTTTATCAATTGATGCTACAACCATGGTATCAGAAAACTGCCCAATCACTGATGAACACGTTGGTATCATTTTCGTGACACAATAGGTTACCATAGCAACACTATGACCTGCTAAAACACCCTTAATTTCAGCTTTAAGCGCGTATATTTCAAAAACGGCACGGTGAATTTTTTCTTGTTATCGAATTTTTATAAGCAGGATAAGATGCAACTTTTGGCAAAGTTTTAAAAAATTCTGTACCTGGGGTTCAGAGCCACCTTAAATTTTCGAAAATTTTCAATGGCATTCGAACGCATGACCTCTGCGATACCGATCATCGGTACAGTGCTCTACCAACTGAGCTATCAAGCCAACTGGGAGCTGGTATCCGCAGGGAAAATATAGAATCTTTCATATATTCATTCACGAATAAATTTAAAGTTATTTGTCTTTAGTCTGCTCAAAGCTTTCTTCAAGCTTCACTCTCGCAAACTATTCGCTACACAAAAAGGCAATGAACGTAGACAAAATGAAGGTGCATATTTTCGCACCAAAGGTATTAGTTTTTGTACAGCGTATAACACATGCGTTAGCCCTGACGAAAGGCCAACGCTCAAACGTCAACTCTTGATTTACCTTAATCAAATCCAAATTGCTAAATAGCTGAGTGTTTCATTTGTTCACCGACGCAGCCAAAAAGTTTCGTTTGAAACTAATAACTTTACATGACACAAACTGTGAAAGGTCTACCTGCGGGGTCAAAGTGGTCGTGAATTGTTCTGGACTTGGTTTTGCTGGCGGCCATTTCAAAGCTTTCCCCAAGAAACTACAAAAGAAATGGAAATAAATTAGATAAGAACTTAAAACGCATCACTTCCATAAACGTAATTGTAACGGGCTATGTGACTGAAAGTCAACGAAGACACTTTAGTCAACTTTTGCCGGGTTTATTAGGACTGGGTACAACGCTCGCAAATGGTCACCTACTGAAAGACGTTATGTTTTCTATTGTTCGATTGTTGTTTATGTCGCACACGGTAACTAGAGTGTAGACTAGCTAGCCTGGGATACTTACTTTTTGCATGAATCATCAGCGATAGGCGGCACTCCAACCAAGAGGCAAGTCCCTGAAACGAAAGGAGTATAACTGAGACGTTCCAATTTATGTTGGTGAAATCTTCACGATGGCTAAAGATAAGGTCATTGTACTGAAAATAATTTTCCCTCGAAATAAGAAGCAACCGACAAACCGTGTTCTCAATTGAGAAATCCTGGAATGGGTTGAGGAAAAAACTGAATTACTTTCGTATTTAATTGACGTTCGCAAGAACCTATAAACTAAGCCACCAAATGAAAATAAAACATAATAAGTAAACAGGTTTTCAAGATGCTGAATTTTTCTATACTGATAATAGAGATTTTTATCTGATAGTAAAAAGAAGCTAACTTAGAGAAACGCGACCCGTATCCTGGAGTGTCTTCTGCATTCTATGGGGAGATGAATGTAGTAATTCATATTGGAGTATGAAAAAGCTGGTATTGTTAAAATGCTGTCATCCTTACCTTTTTCTGAATCTAGTGGCGCTGCAAGGACGAAAGGAAGAGCTGCTGCTTTCTTGTTTTTAGACTTGATGAGGCAGAAATATAAACGTAGCATTAACAAAAAACGTCAAAATCCTCTTGCTAAGAGTGTGGAAAGGGAAGTCGAGGAAAGGCAAAATATGTTTAAAGAACAGCAGGGACAATGTCGGTAGTTCTTCAGGAAATTTCGATGAAAAGTCTTCAACTACTTAGATACGAACTAATTTGACATATAAGTTTATATTCTTAATCTAGCAAGGATCTAGCGATACCGCAGAGTGGAAGTCGCGTAAAATTCTTGTTTATTTCCGCCATCGAATCTCAAGAGTATTAGTGGTGTGGTACTATAAAGCCGTTTAATGATGACAACCAAACTAAAACCAAATCGAAATAAATCACATCTGACCAATCACGACAAACACAAGACAAGGGAGAGAGCTAATCAAAACTCCAAACAAAAAAAAACATGTTATCGTGCCAAGCGAGGGGAAATATGCAACCGGCGCCAAGCGCGGGAAAACGCTTAGAAGCTTGCTCACGGTTGGTTTGTGATTGGTTGAAAAGAGAAAACGTTTGCACTTATTGGTTAGATTTGGTTGGTTAACTTACCATCGTTACGTAGGCATTGAGAACGAAGCGAGCTAACGCTCCCAGGACGGCTGGCTTACTGAACATGTCCAGATCTGGTATACCCTAACAGAAAGAACATTTTTTATGTAGATATCCCTAGGACTACAAGCTTTTCATTAACCCAAGGGAGGCGAGAAACAAGGAGTCACAATTAGGTATCGCGGCACTAATTTTAAGGGATCAGGGTAGTTGTATTCATCAAAACAAATATGCAGTCCAAAATGATGAATCAACTACAGACGTTACAGTTGAACCCCTCTCTGCTCCGCAGAGGCCTCTTTCGTGCTGCTCTGACCGTAGGCTGGTAGTTCGGAGGCTGGGGAGAGGGCACGCGGGGAATGCTGCCCTCCTACTCAATTATTTCCCATAGGGAGCCTCTGTGAAGGAGAGAGGTTGAACCCTCCCCCCCCCCCCCCCGTAAGCGCTTACGGGGGGGTGGTCGCTTACGACAGCTTGAACCATATTGGGTTAAAATTTTGCCACATAATCATAAGGTGACTGAGGAGACTTATCCCAGTTTTAAATGCTTTATTCATAGGAAGAGTCGATTTTGAGAAAAAATCTGGTACTTCCCATTGAGAAATTTCCGTCTCTTGTACTATCCAGGAATGTGATGTTACCAAAACTTAATATTCAATTTTCGTTCAATTATCTGTCCACTGGTCGCTTACGGAAGGTCAGAAAACAAAAGAAAATTTCAAACTTTTAGCTTTAAAAGTGGTCGCGATCGCTTACAAGAAGTTTCAAATGTAGTGATTTGACTTGGAAAATTTTGGTATTTTGGGAAAATGGTCGCTTACGAGAGGTGGCCCCAACCAGAGGTTCGACTGCACAATAATTCTCTGATAAGGCATTTGTCTGCGTTCTCGAATCGAACCCAGTCAAACGTTATCCATCACGTTTCATAATTTAACATATCATTTTTTTAGTGAGTTCAGTCTTAAACTAAGTGAGCTTAAGCGGACTGAATTAAGTGCAAATGCACTTAAGGTGGCTGAAAACAGTTTCCAGTACTTTCCAAGACTTAGAGTTTGATGGGTCATTTTAACCACTCTTTATAGGTTAATGCCACAATCATGGTATCAACAAACTGCCCAATCATCGGTGAACAAGTTGCTGTTAATTTTGGGGCACAATAGGTCACCATAGCAACAATATGACCTGCTAAAAACACCCTTAATTTTAGCTTTAAGCGCTGATAACTCAAAAACGAGCTCGGTGACCCCCATTTTTTATTATCGAATTGTGATCTGCATGATAAGATGCAACTTTTTGCAAAGTTTAAAAAAATTCTACGAAGGGGGTTCAGAGCCACCTTAAATTTTTGAAAATTTAGTTTGTTGATACCATGACTTTGGAATCAACCGGTATAGAGTGGTTGTAATGATCCATCAAACTGTGAGTCTAGGAAAGTACTCGAAACTGTTTTCAGTCACCTTAATTGAGCTTACGAGAGCCGGTTTATCAACTCTCTCAGTGTACCTTTTTTACCGTAAAGTGCAAAACAATTTTTGCGAGTCCAAAGATCATGAGGCCTTGGGGACTGGGACACTGTACTACTTGGGACAGGACCGAGAGCCCTCCCTCCACCCTCCCTTCCACCTAACTATGCCGCTGAGTGGTAAAGGCGGAATCATGACCATAAAAGTAGCGCGCAGAACTCGGGACGACCCTGCAGATTTGATACCTGTTTGATGAATCGGAAACGAGTCATACCTCTCTGAGATGCGAGTACAGGAAATGGCCTGCGCACATCACTTGGTGCATGTCAATCAACGATCTGACTTGATTGACAACAGCAATCAACTGAAAATAGAGAGAAAGACCAACATGTTAATAACTTGATGGAGTGGTCAGAGTCAATAGAGATAACAAGCAAACTAACCAACTACAGGATATGAAATGGTTAGGAACAAGTCGGAAAATGATTGCTTCCCCTTACAAAGCCCAGTAAACATTACAGAAGCAAACAAACAGGCTAAGATTTATACTGGAAGGTCCTTGACCTTGCGCATCTTACGCTATGCATGAATTGCACATTCGCAATGCTTCCGTTGCTTTAAATTGTATGAGCACATAACCACGTTTTGCTATGCAGCACAACACAGGCGACCTAACTGAGCAATAGACCGTTTTAGCTTAGGCGGTTTGTTGCCCCATTTCAAACCATATCAGGGTTCATACTCTTTTGAGCTCTTCAAATTCCATGACTTTTTGCATGACCTTGTCAAGTTTTCAAGACTATGGGTTCAGCTGTCAGTTTTCAAAAATTCAAAAACCTTTCCATGTTTTAGAGTATATTTTGACCTTAAACAGTTCAACAGGCACAAACTCTGGTGTCCACCAAAATGCGTGCCGTTTAAGCTGTTTAATTACTCCTCTTTATCTGTACATTGTCGTTGCCTTGTCATCTACAGTAACTAATCTATCACACAAGGTGAAGGTCAAGGATAAAGTCTGCATACGAGCCAATTGTGGCCCACCAGGCCGGAGCTTATCCCAGTTTCTGTGGCATGAAGCGACTAGGAGTATTTCTACTCCCTCCTTGATGGGATGCTAGTCCATTGTAGGGTTACCCCCAGCATTAAATTCACCGGTACCCATTTATACACCCGGGTGGAGAGAGGCACCGTGAGAGTAAAGAACACAACACAATGTCCCCGGCCAGGGTTCGAACCCGGACCGCTCGCTCCGGAGTCAAGCGCACTAACCATGACGCCACCGCATCTCCCACATGACTTTCAAGGACCAAGAATTAAATTCCATGATTTTCAGGCCTGGAAAATGAAATTCTTAAATTCCATGACTTTCCAGGTTTTCCATGACCTGCACGAACCCTGCATGTGACGATGCTCGTGATAATTCTTGCTTTCTTATTTTCAAATAGTCGCATGTATGTGATTGGATTATTTTTAGATGGATGAAAAACAATTCTCTACAGAATATCACGTGGTCTAGTACGTGTGTAAAGGGAAAACAAACTGAGCGCCCAAGCTAAAAGGTCCATACTGAAGACAGTCTATGTGGCACCTTTATAATGAATGTCCGTCTATTATGCAACACTAGGAAAATAATTTGTCTTTTTTTTCAACTGGATTGATTATGTGAATTGGCTACCGCAAAGAGATTCGAAAGCTGACATTTGAAGCGTTAGCCCTTTGTCGGTGCGGATAATAACGCTCGGAACGTCAGCTTTCGAATCTCTTTACGCGGCCAATTCACAATATCAACCCGGTAGATAAAACCAGATTATCTTGTAATACTCCCAACGACGCAGCACTACAGTTTCTTTAGAAACTTACCCCCTTAAACACTAGTAAAACTCTGGAGTGCTTTTACTAGACTTGCCAACAATGAAAATTACCTGTTTCTTGCCCATTTTAATACCATCCTGTAGTTTCTCATTATTGGATCTGAACAACAACAGCAAAATAAACTCTCAGTCATATCTGTTGCTAAATGTTATTATTTGATTGCTAAAAAGCAGGCAGTCATGGTTTTCGTATTATAAAGGTTGAGTCACTGGTAAATTGCCAATAAACTTGTTGCTTTGTGGGTGACTTATCTCACCCGTACTGAACATCAAGGGTCACTGACTTTCAAGACTTTGAAGTATCTTTTTTTTTACAAAACTACTTAGTACCTAATTTAAATCAGTAATACAACTACTAAGTACACAGGGGCGGATCCAGGATTTTTGTTCGGAGGGGTGCACCTCTAAGGAATGACGTCACTATCCAGGATTTTTCTTAGGAGGGGGTGTACCTCTAAGGAATGACGTCACTGACCGGTGAGGTAAACAAATTTTAAAAGCGAATATGAAGAAGAAGGCTTCACCTCAGGGAGGGGTGCACACCCCCTGCACCCTCCCCCTAGATCCACCCCTGTTACAGCAGTGATAACTAAAATACCACAATAATACAACTACGAACACTATGCTACTTACAATACTACAATTTGCATAACTTACTCTACAAAACAATAAAGTTACTAACAGTAACCCTTACTCTAAGCCTTTCAAGTATACTCAGACATAACAGGTGATACAGCCTTCAATAGAGCCCTGAGGCACGTTTCCTCGAAGGCCCCGAAACGTTTTCGCACCCAGAAAACCATAGCAAAATCTCAAACCTTATGATTACAGAGCTGTTTTATTCACGTATTCTTCACATAAACAGAGGTTCCCTTCATACAAGAAGTTTCAGGTGTATACACTTATCCATTTTACGAGCCTGAAAAGTTTCCAGCACTTGGCCCCTGGACAGCTAAGTTCTTTAACATTTTTAAAAACTAAGTCCCTTACTAATCACAGACCACTAGTGTTTAGTAATACAACTAATAGTACAATAGGCCAATTACAACACTGAATGAAAATTTGTAAACAAGTTGCAAGCCAAGAGAAAACACAAAACCGGTGATAAGTGTGGGAAAAACTACATTACTGTAATGTGCAAGGAAACATGTAAGTACTGGAAAGAGCGGGAAGCTATGCAGTTAGCTAGTCTGTTGTTGTGACCAAGATGGATAATTTAAGCAAATTTTGTTAGTGCAAGGTTTTTCTTTGCTCACCTTGACAAAAGCATCCAATGCCTCCAAAAAATTATCCCATTTTGTCATTCCTTCATTCTGTAAAAATAAAGTATCATCAGCTTTTGAATCCATGGATAATTTGATGACCGCCAGTAACTGGTTGCTGGACTGCCACACAGACCCAACAATTGGGAAACTATCTAATAATTGGCCCAATTAAACATTGATTGCCATTCAAGATTAATTGTTCACCAATTACAACTTACCGGAGCTTCCAAAAGGGCATTAACTGCATAAACAAACATCACTTGCACAAAGCTGTAAAAACAATACACCAATAACCTCAAAATGTGCTCCAAAAAGAAACTGCAGACTATTGAAACAAACTAGCAGCATAGTTTCAGTAAACTATCTTTTTGATCAACAAAACAAGATAAACAGGTCTGAAAGTGCAAGAGAAGTTACTATTACCTTATTTTTGAATCCATATTGAACATGGAATGACCCATAAGACATTTCATCCAGCCTTGTCAAAAAGTGCAAAGAAATAATCAAAACCATAAAAGGCTTCTTTCTCAACTAGAAAAACTTGCCGATTTAACTGATACTATGTATGCAAGAGATAATTTTTTTAATTCTCAGTACTGGGCTGGAGTTGGTTGCAACTGAGAGACTATTGTTTATGAGGAGTCAAAATGAAAATATTATATGACATTTAAGTCTTTTTAATAATCAATATTGCTCGCATTTGAGCTTCTAGTCCATGCTAGTTCCACAGTTGAACACCGAGAATAAGAAAACGGCATATTAAATATAGCAGAAGACATGATGGCCAAGGGTTACAGTGTTGGACTCTAGTACTGGGATCTAGTGTAATCCAGGGTGTGGATTGGATTGGGACCTTAGATAAAACAAGCAGATAAGACCGCTAAGCTCTCACAAACGTGCCTTGTACATGCCCTAGATCATGTGAGTTTCACATAACTTGGTGGAAACAACTGAATCATTGAATGAACTTCTAACTGCAGCTGAAGGGCCATCCTAATTTGAAACTCTTGAGGGAAACAAAAAATTGCTTCAAAAGAGCACGATTTCAAAATATTGATAATAAATGACTGCAGGGTAAATCCAGGGAAAATGGTTTTGAGTTCAAAATAACAGGGAATTTGAAGAAACCGAGTTTGAATTAGAGGGATGCAACTGACTACATGTGTTTCCAAAAGTCTCACTTTGGTCCCTCTGTAAGTAAAAACAACAATTCCATATAATTTCAATAAGCATTAAGATCGTGAATGGAAGCAGTTTATCCTGCACCCAGCACTTTCAGGGCGGCAACCAGAAATAATAATGACTGAGGCAACATCCAATGTCAAATTTATTCCAAGGTATTTAGCATTGTTTTACTTTTGGTCTGAAAAAAGAAGTAGAACCAACACAGAAACAAAAAATGACTGAAGCTAGTGCCTTGGTTTGCATTGTACGGTTATGGCTCTGACTTTGCCTTGTATTTCCCAGCATACAGTAGTCTGCTATTTTCTTTCCAGAATGTGAAAGTGACATCTCTGCAGAGGCAGAAGTGTGTGGTGACTGCATCTGGGGGGGTCTTTTTGTGCTTTTCACTGAAATACATTCGCTGGCGACTAAATCTGAAAACTTAGTGGCTAGCTTGCCCCAAGTTATTGAATGGATGACTGAGTCAGTCAGTGATTGAGAGAGCAACTGAGTGCCGATTGAGATGTCGATTGAGTGATGATCAAGGGTAGCAATCGACACTTGACACAAATGTCTGTAGTGAACATGATCCAAAGAATTTAAGAATCACTCAATGCTGAAAATGTACTGTACTTTGTACCTCATTGATAATTAAATATGTTTGTTGTTAGGTTCAGGGTGTGGACAATGAAAGGAAAGAAGAAACTTTATGAATTTTCTCGCTGACATGGGGTAAGATGAAATACACTGAGTCTTCTTTAAGTTATGTGCTGCAAACAGTGTTTGGTGGATAGTTCATTTAAAATATTTATATTTTATTGTTAATGATCTTCATAGAATCCCCTGGTGCAGAGTAAACAGAAATTCTACAGTATGGATTTTGACTTGAGGAACAACTTAAAAGGATGGGTTGAGACATCTGCTGACAAATTTGGGTGAGTTTGCCAACTTTGTGAGAGAACTGATTGAGAGAAAAATAAATATTATTATCACTGATAGCTTAAATTGTCAGCCTTACCTCGCCACTACTTATGTAAAAAGCAAACAGCAGGATATTTTGCCTCTGCAGAGATGTCACTTCCATCTGGAAAGAAAATAGCAGACTACCTGTATGCTGGAAATCAAGCAAAGTCAGAGCCATAACCCGTACAATGCAAACCAAGGCACTAGCTTCAGTCATTTTTTGTTTCTGTTGGTTCTACTTCTTTTAAGACCAAAAGTAAAACAATGCTAAATACCTGTAGAATAAATTTGACATTGGATGTTGCCTCAGTCATTATTATTTCTGGTTGCCGCCCTGAAAGTGCTGGGTGCAGGATAAACTTGCTTCCATTCACGACTGCTTATTGAAATTATATGGAATTGTTGTTGTTTACTTACAGAGACCAAAGTGAGACTTTTGGAAACACATGTAGTCAGTTGCATCCCTCTAATTCAAACTCGGTTTCTTCAAATTCCCTGTTATTTTGAACTCAAAACCATTTTCCTGGATTTACCCTGCAGTCATTTATTATCAATATTTTGAAATCTTGCTCTTTTGAAGCAATTTTTTTGTTTCCCTCAAAGAGTTCAAATTAGGATGGCCCTTCAGCTGCAGTTAGAAGTTCATTCAATGATTCAGTTGTTCCACCAAGTTATGTGAAACTCACATGATCTAGGGCATGTACAAGGCACGTTGTGTGAGCTTAGCGGCCTTATCTGATTGTTTTATCTAAGGTCACAATCCAATCCACAACCCTGGATTACACTAGATCCCAGTACTGGAGTCCAACACTGTAACCCTTGGCCATCATGTCTTCTGCTATATTTAATATGCCGTTTTCTTATTCTCGGTGTTCAACTGGAACTAGCATGGACTAGAAGCTCAAATGCGAGCACTATTGATTATTAAAAAAGACTTAAATGTCATAAATATTTCATTTTGACTCTCATAAACAATAGTCTCACGTTGCAACCTAACTCGCAGCCCAGTACTGAGAATAAAAAAAATTATCTCTTGCATACATAGTATCAGTTAAATCGGCAAGTTTTTTCTAGTTGAGAAAGAAGCCTTTTATGGTTTTGATTATTTCTTTGCACTTTTTGACAAGGCTGGATGAAATGTCTTATGGGTCATTCCATGTTCAATATGGATTCAAAAATAAGGTAATAGTACACTTCTCTTGCACTTTCAGACCTGTTTATCTTGTTTTGTTGATCAAAAAGATAGTTTACTGAAACTATGCTGCTAGTTTGTTTCAATAGTCTGCAGTTCTTTTTGGAGCACATTTGAGGTTATTGGTGTATTGTTTTTACAAGCTTTGTGCAAGTGATGTTGTTTATGCAGTTAATGCCCTTTTGGAAGCTCCGGTAAGTTGTAATTGGTGAACAATTAATCTTGAATGGCAATCAATGTTTAATTGGGCCAATTAGTAGATAGTTTCCCAATTGTTGGGTCTGTGTGGCAGTCCAGCAACCAGTTACTGGCGGTCATCAAATTATCCATGGATTCAAAAGCTGATGATACTTTATTTTTACAGAATGAAGGAATGACAAAATGGGAT
>JAHPZR010033723.1:25000-39061 GCA_019787425.1 Platygyra sinensis | reverse complement strand
TATTTAAAGCATGACCAAGGAGTTGAACTAGGGTCTACCGAGAAACAAATCCAGCTAAGGGTTAGAATTGACTGCGAACGGGACTTGAATCCTCGACCTTCGGATTTCAAGTCTAACCACTCGGCCACGCAGCCTCCAAAATAAAAAGATGTATTCGTTTATATTTATAATTAGTAGAAAGCAAAAGCCCCATGGCTAAAAACAAGCCTGGATGGTTTATACACGCCAGGCAATCACTTAAGTTCAAGAAAACACTGAGAAATGCAAGTAGAGAAGCGTTTGAATTGTTGCGCTATTTAACTTTCTTTTGGAAGAGCTCTTTAAGATTTACGCAGTATATGGTAGCAAGTTGTGCAAATACACATTCGGTAGAATATTTTCATCAGTGAATTTACTCTTGAAACAGAATCGTCATTCGGGAGAGAGAGAGAGAGAAATCGATGTCGCCAACTGATTCGAAAATCAATACATCTGGTAAACCAGTAAATTGTCAAAAGAAACCTTGCTGTCCAGAAAAACATTCTGTGTAGCACAGAGTCGCAATCGAAAAACCGAGTACTAAAACATCTTGACAACACTGTAAATCGCATGATTTTCAGGTTTCTAAGCAAAGCGATACCCAAGTTCGAGAGAAATACAGAATAAAAAACTTTCCCGCGCCGGGTTTCGTCAAGGGGTTATAAAAATCACTGTAAAAGTCGAGAAGATTTAATCTATCTTTCAAAGACAATTTACCTTGTGGTCACTGGATAGAATACGCCGATTCTGGAAATACGTTAATTAACGCCCCCCCAAAAGATTTAACCTACCGTAACACGTTGATTGTGTGATGAAAATCAAAGCAGCAAAGGCGGCCAAACGGGTCATAGTATTTAACAGAGTGAGAATGGGACACATGTTGTGTCCGCTTCGCACTACGTCGATTCGAATCAAAGCCACGCACTCTTTTGTCAAAGCGCAGAAAAGAAACTTAATTTTAATCATCTTTTACCGGAAAATACAAACATTGGGTGTGAAAAATACTACGCTAGTCATTGAAATGGTAATTTCGGGCACGAATGATACAACGAAGCAATTTTAGGTAGCTGGTGTCAAACAAACCCACGAAATTAGATCCCGATCACCATTTGTGATTACTGCAACAAAAGAAAGAAACGTTCTGCGCGTACGAATCCTTGTTTGCGTCAATAGATAAGGTCGTCAATGAAAATGAGGTTTTTATCGCGTACCCATGTAGTGACTTGATCGTTCAGCTATCACAAATATGCGACACTTTTCCCTGTTGTTATTTTGAGGGACTAATCCTTGGCAAATAAACTTCGCTGTTGAGTCAGACATCGTGACGAGATGAAAGCTCAGCTCATCCGGTATTATTTAGCGAAGTTCGGATTTTTATGCACGAAAGTTCCCACCCGTTAGCCCAAGGCTAAAGTTTCGTCCAAAATCAAATTTAAGACACAAAAATATCGCAGAACACGTGGAAGATGTTCACATTACAGTTTTAAGTTCATCTTGTACGCTACGTGACTAAATAAAGTCGACTGTATGACATCACTGACATATTTGCTTTTTCTCTTTTCTTCTACCTTGTCAGTTTTGAAAACTGGAACAAACACTTACGCCTGACAAAGGTCACACGCACATCGTTTCGGTACAAGTTTTTTCTTTACTAGCGTTCTTATCATTCAATAATTTCCCCTCCAACGCGAGGAAGGGCCAAATGACTTTGCACTTTTACTTGCTCGTGAACTGTAATGAGTTGTGATCTATAATTTTCGGGACAAAATCACAACGTTTCAAGGGTGTAAGCCGAGTTTGGGACAGAGCTTTAAAAACCCATAAGTTTAATAGAAGAGTCGACTTTTGTTTTACTTCAATGAAGAGTTGTCAGCCATGTTACAGGACTTGCAGTGTTGGTAGTGTTGCAAAGAAAATAGAAATTTGTAGAATTCTTGCTGATAAGTCTCCGACCTAAAGGCTGTTGCCAGCTATTTGTTCCGATGCAATGTAATCTTTATAAATCCTTATAATCCATATATTAATCGCACAATTGTGAGATAACAATCCTAACAGATGATGGTGGGATGGTATTGAAAAAATGGTCTGAAAGTAGAGATCAATCAGTCTTTTCCCATCGCCTGTTTTAGAGGGTTTTCATACGTGCCCCATTTGAGGACCGAACAGTCTTAATAAAAAAACCAGTGTTCTAAATTTCTTTATTTTTTTTGTAATTTCAAGTTTAAAAACTTTGCGGAATAAAACAGTCTTAATACATAATGACGATATGGATAACTAAAAATCATTTTAAATCAAAACAGACTTATTGTAATATACTACCTTTATAGGGTGGAATGTAAAATATTAACATAGGCTTATTTTGGAACAGTTTGTTACATTTCCTTGATTATTTATAGGAAGTTAAGTCGTTCTGGACTTTCCTAATATAACAGTTAATTTCTTCAATAAAAGTTAAGATGAGAAACTATATGCTGCCAGTATCAAACAGTAAATATATAATTATTTTCTTGTTCAAAGTTTTGCAATTAAAAATACTCCTAAAAATTAAGGGTCATAAAAGTTAAAAACTATATTTAATGTTATTTTTGTCAACAGTTTCCATTTTTTTAAAATAAAGTAGCCTTGTATTTAATAACTAAGAAATAGCTTTATATTTAATAACTAAAAAATTAAGTAGCCTTCTATTTAATAAACATTATAAAGGCATGCAAAGAGGAGTGAGACTACTGGAGTGATACTGTGTCAAATGGAAAATTAGTAAATTTAGTGGGAAAATATTGAAAGTTTGGCCAAAAAGTTCTGTCCTTTAACTAAGTGTAAGCTCAACCCTTGTCAGGACTTTCTCATTAGTCCTATATTTACAGTACTAAATATATATTATGTACATATACAAGAACATTGCGTTACAAGATATTGAAATAATTTGTCAAAAAATGACATAATTTTCAGATTGGGTTTCATAACATCTGTAATTTCCTTCCTTCGACATCTGCTTGAAAAAGTTAGAAAAACTTTTCAAATTGACTGTTATATGGTAAAAAATGAACAATTAACTTCAATTTCACTAGAAATTAATAAATGAAAATCCTTTCTTGGACCTAGCAGGTATAAAACAGTAACTGTTGAAAACTTTTTTCCAGTAGCTGTTTGATTCTATTTTTTCTTTCTACAAGTACCACCAAATTTATATTTTTTTGGTGTTGTTTTTACACAAAAGTGTTCTAAACGGGAAACTTCAACTAAATCTACTTTGATGGCATGAAATGCTTTTTATTGCAAGATGAATAATAAACACACATATCTTTTCAAAACATTATTATAATGAGCACAGTTAATAGAGGGAAATGGCTATAATGCCCAGCACACACAAAGGATGAAACAAAGACAACAAGGTTTATGTTGTAAGGTCCATGACCATGCAAAATCTTTTGTCTTGCGCTCATACACCGCGTGTGAGTAACATACCCAAAACACTGATTTCTGTTAGTTAGTACCTCAGTCAGTAGTAAACAACTAATTGTGTTTTATGCATGGTTAAGGTCAAAAAAGGTAACAAAAACCAACAGCAAAGAATTTTGTTACCCTTCAAAACCATTCCCCTGTATTACACCATGTACTAAGTGACTATGTTTTAAAACTTTAATAGTTTGTGGCCCCTGTTCCACTACTTCTCACTCCCCTCCTAAATCCAGGAGGCACTTGATAAGGCTTTTATACTTAAGTAGCACCCAATTAGTGTTTTGGAACTTCTATTTCCAATTTTTTTAACATACATGTATGTAAATTTAACACCCCAAAGAAAACAATAAAGGTGGTTCAAATAAAATATGGATTATAACTAACTTGAGGAAGCTGCAATTGCCTGCATCAGATTCCCCAAGAAGGTTTTTCATTTAAATATACTAGCAAATCTTGGCATTCTAAAGCAAGTTGAATGATACAACACAAATTTTAGGCAAAGTGGGAGCTATGAATCATTACATAAATATTCAAAATAAAAGGCTGTATAAAAATTATGCAAAATGTAATTGAGATGCTAAAAGTACTGTTTGATATGACAGAAAGTGAAAGGCAAAATATCTTTTAGGCATAATTGGATTATTTGCCTATGGTTAAACTGTCACTTCTTTTCTTAGCTTTGTTCTTAATTAACTGCCAGTTAAAATGGGTGGGTCCCCACAAATGTGAAATTTGTTTACTCAATAAATAAAGCTGTATTCATTCTCAAAATTCAGTTTTTGAATTTCATTTTCAAAATTATCTCGGCTAGTTTATAAACCGTAGTGAATGCCATAATCTCCTTATCACGTATCTTGTCTGTCTCTAAAAGCCAGACAACTTTCTCACTGAATTAAATATAACATTGACTAAGAAGTGAAATATTCATCGTGCTTTACATTTTCAGGTTTCCTCTTACACGAGCCAGTATTGTTACAGGTGAAAAACCTGCACTGACGAGATAAGTTCGTTCCGAATGCAACAAGAAGTTACGTTTCATGTGAATAAAAATGGAAGAAACTTGATTGTAAACGCAACTTTCAATACACAATAGCGTATGTGAAAGCCGAGCTTACATTTGAGCAAGATAAAAACTGGTAAACAACACTGAGTACATTGTTGAATAAGCATTTGAAACGGCTTAGTTTAAATTGGTAGAGAAGTTCGACATCAAAAGAGTAGAATTTCTCTGGTACTGGAAGGTCAGAATTGCGAATTTTTCTGTTCTTGTCCATACCATGAACGATATGATGTCAAGTTTTGTTTTTGCTTCAGCGGCACTAAATTTCCTTTCACTGTTTCGTCGGCGTGCGACTAGGATATTTTATCACCAGATTACCGGCTTCTCTGTGAAACCCAATTACTTAGGATCCGCAACACAAATTAGTTCTCCCACATAAATATTGTACATTAAACACAATTGCCGAGGCAAACAAAAGAGTGAAAAGTAATAATTGTTGGTTACATTTGTAATTCGCTAATGGAAAAAAACGCAAATATTGAAAGGGAGGCTGAGCTGTATAAGCTGGCGTGTCAAAACTATTCCACGAGAAAACCTAAGCCTAATTTTATAGTCTTTATCGCCTGGAATTGCAAAAACGCCTTGTCGAAAGCTAATTTATAACCTTAAATCGAGCTATAAGTCGAAAGATAGCGGCAACAGAATTACAGAAACAACGGCGATTTCAAATCTACCTCACGGGGAAAGTGAGTTCATGTGGTCACGCTTGAAATTCGTTTAGGCGAGAACTCTACTGTGAAATTCCCCTTCTTGCATGAAACCTACTGAAGATTTACTCTGCACGCTTGGAATGTTACCAAGAAAAAAGCTAAAACTGCAGCTTATGTCTAGTCGAATTTTGTTGAATAAACAACTCAGAGTGTGGCTGTCAACATGAGAACATACAGAGCCCGAGCTTAAGAATTTCTACGAACCACCGAACTTCGCGTCTTTCGCTAAATTATTAGTTTAGGCATTTCTAGCATTTATATTATAAGTCTTATCCAACTAAAGGCAAAAGGGCAAATGTAGACACAAGGGACAAATATTATCAGACAACCTTGCTGATCGGGTCATATTATTCGTTCAACAAGACACCGCGGTAAGCTTCTCGTAGAGCTCATAGACAAAACAGGTCCGTCTCTAGAAAGCCCCGGGAAACTTTTCGGGCCCACAAAGGCGTTTTTAGTTCATCTGAATCAAGAAACGGAGAAGTGTATACGCCTAAAACTTCTTGTATGAAGGGAACCTCTGCTCATGTAAAGAATACGTGAATAAAACGGCTCTATAATCGTAAGGTCGATCTTTCCATGGCCAGGCCGTCAATTTACACTCCTAGAAGTCGCCATTAGCTCAACAAAAGAGTTGCAGTGATTTAACGAAGCTATCAAAGGGGGAATGAGCATCGGTTTAGATCCCAACTTACATATTCTCGTGAAATAATTACCAAATACCGAAGCAGCCCTGCATTTCCTTTCGAGGTATGTGATTCCATTAGCGCTAACTACACTCAAAGATATCGGCAAAATCTTACCTCCATGAACGTCTCTCATCCATGAAATTAAGAGAAATCCCCAAAGCAAGTATGGCTTTATCCTCATAACTCTTTGTACAGCTTTCACGATTAAAACTGATTCGTTTGTTCGGAGACAATATATTTTCATGTACAATTCGACAAGACATGCGTTTCACACAAAGGCGCACACAAGACAGCTATTGTATTTCAATCCACTAATAGGATTTTTATTTCGGTTTGATTGACATTTCGCGTGGAAATGACCTAGGCAGAAACACAAACAAACCCATCAAAATCAATGCCATCTAGAACAATCAAGAACATCTAAATTCGACAGATCAACATTATTTATATTCAGAAGGGCTTAACGTTGGAATTAAAAAGCTGTGAAACAGTTTTCTTCCCCTATGATATAAGTTTCATTGTTAATCAGATTTCAATAATTGACTACGAAACTGTTAAACATCAAAAACCAGACCGTCTGAAAGCTCTTGCAGAGGGGTGAAAAATCATCAATCATATGCTAGCTATAAATACCTTTCGTAAGAGTTGATACTCGAAGAATGAAAGATGCAAAGGTCAGATAACTCACTCTTTCTAGATATATAACGTGCAGAGAAAACGCTGTGAAAAGTAAAGTGAAATCCAAAATTGTTACAGAAGCGAACGATCAAGGATGAAAAACATTATCTCAATATCTATGGGCGTAATGTCCTTTTGATAATTTTCACCTTACGTTAGTTTGCCCAAAGACCAAAGCTCTTGTAAATGACTGATCGGTCATGTCATACAATAGTTACACCTCCGGACATCTTTCAACGGGGTTGAGGGGTTACAGCTTCCGCGCCAATCGAAAGTGCGTGGTGATAGGGTGTTTCCGCCCACCTAGGAAGTTCGCAAGCAACTCGACATCATGCATACGCGCTTGGCGGTTTGGAGAGGGTCTTATGGAGTTCACTCTTGGTGGATCGACTGGCATATCGCCACGCCACGATCGGAACTGCGATAAACGATAAACCACTCACATATATAGATCTGGGTTGCCAGATTAGAATTTGGAACCAAAAACAAAAAAAATGTGGGACAGACAAAGGGAGTTACAGCACGGGGGTACAAGTGGTCCGGTCCCACGTCCTATCATGTCAGACTATGTACAGGCCTAAATAAAACTATATGTCTTTTAGCTGTATAAACCCTGAAGAGTTATAGACTTATACCCAATTCACACCAACTAAACATGTTTAATTAAACCAGGTTTAGAAAAATGAAAACTATTAAAGAAAAACTGCAACTCAGGCTTTAATGCAGAATTTAGATGAACTTAAACATGTTTTTTAATTTGTGCTGAATTTGAAGTAAAAAAACATCAGTAAGCAGCTTTTATAAAGAAAACAATATTAAACCGTGTTTAACTAAACAAGCTTTGGTGTGAACGGGGCATTAGTCTTTTGGGCCTGAAATAAGCTAGTTTGCTCTAAAATAACGTAAAAGATATATAGAAATTTTCTTATCATCAAATGTACAAGAGAGAAAGCGGAATAGTACGAAACTCGGATCCCACGTGTACAGTAATAGCACTTGACGCCATCAAATTTAAAACCAGGTTAGGAAAATCTTGCTTTCCCCCTTTAATTATGTAATTGCCCTGGCTCTTACAAGCAATGCTCAGTGAAACAGATTCATGAAGCAGTTTAATTCTGTTTTAATTATTCGTGGACCTCTTCATCCAAAATTTTTTTAATGGGTTATATTGGTTTGAATTCAAACAGTGCGGTATACTAGCCATGCCGGGAACAGTCAGAACGGCCAAACAAACGTATGAACAGATGTAATTACGTCCTGTTTTCGCGCTAACCCATCGATTGCAACGTAACATTTTATCAATCATTAAACAATCTAAGAATGTCCTCTTTCCAGACTCACAGATCTCAAGAACAAACTAGAGAAATAAAACCGTCTTTCTATAAGTAATCTTCTGGTTTTCTTCTTTCCCTGTTTCTTTTGCCCGGCGCGCAATCATAAATTGATTGACTGATTGATCGATAAACAACAACAAGTTTTGTCTTGGCGCATGCGTACGTTCATTGTAACCCGTTAAATATCTTATCACTGAGCTGTCGATATGGCTGCCAGGATTTCCGCCAGGTTGTTGTTGTTGTTGTTTTTTAAAGAATTCTGCCTAATGATGAATCAGGATATTTAGTTTTGAACAGGCTATTTAATTAAAGTAGTTGTGTGTTCGAGTATTTCGAGCTTGGTTACCTAGAAACCTCACCTAATCTCTGAACTGAACTAAGCAAGTCATGGGGAACTGCACGTCTCTGTTAAGATATTCGAGTCACAAGAATCGAAATACGTAACTTTGACAAATTTATCGTTTTCGTTGACTTTGCTATTGTTATATGTTGCAAAAATTACATTTTAAAAAGCTCCTTAAAATTTCTAAAAAGCCGTGGGCTTCGTATTTCAGTTTGTTCGATAAATCGTCATGGTATAGCCAGCAGATAGGAGAAAGACATCTAATCAGGAAAGTGAAAAAGAACTTATAAGTTTGAAATAAAATAGTAAGAGGCGTTTGGCGATTTAGATATAATAGGCACAGATGAAAATACTGTGTGATAAGTGTCTCAACGTAAAATTGTGAATCTCTCAATTAACTCAAGTTATACTCTTGCATGCAGCTACTTGCAGTAAAATGTACAGAACTACGTCCCTGACAAGCATGTGTTGAATGAAACAACACTGCCTTATGACCAAAAAGAGAAAACAATATAACGAGAAAAATTTGTCATTCGTGCATTCAAAGTGATAGGAAATCATTGTGCACCGTATTCTGAAAAAAAGCCTGTTTATGGTGGTTCTTTAAGGATTAATCTATTGGCTTTTGTTTCAATGGTAGGTATGTTATTACAGGGCTTTCTGTGTCTGAGATCTGCGAGGCTTTGTTCTGAATATTTTTATACGGTTACAGACGACTGGCTGACGATCGCATCGTCAGCATCATAGACTTAACTTTGGCGGTCAACCCTCATAACCATGTCCACGTTGAAAAAAGAGACAACATCGAGGTTTTGCCTTGTTCGCCGATGCAGCAGAACAGTTTTGTTAGAAACCGTCCCGGCCCCCTGATCATCAGACAATATTCGAACACTGAAAAAATGAACCCGCAAATTACAAAGAGTTTTAAAAGAAAATTGACAATTCCACACGACTGCACGGTTCAATTCGACACATGGACTCTATCTCGGAGATGTCTATGACAACGAGGTTATGTCTAACGAAACCGATGTGATACTTGGCTGAATATAAAAAATATTTAATTGTCGCAAAAATCAGATACGGAAATTAAATCTCAATTTGAGATTAGCGAGTACAGTATTTTCTTTGGGACTAGGGGTGATAACTCTTCTTTGACATTTAATATGACCAGAAGTAATCAGATCTAAGAAATAACGGCACTTTTGGGGGTTATGTGAAGATTAGCAGACTTTATTATGTTTATATGGAGTCTCTTAGTTGATATTTGGACGTCTTATTATGACATGGGTGTTTTAGCGGGGGGTGTTAAATCTCGGCGTCGTCTGCACCTCCGTGTCTGTATTTGTTTTTATTTTTAACTTGTGTACGCATGCTTGTCGCCATTTTCTTCTGCACTGGGTATAAAATTCCACTCGAAAAGGAAAGCTAGTAATAAATCAAGTCTATTAATATAGTTTGTGGCAAGTATTGCCTGTATCCGGAAGGGTTTCAGTTATGTTAAAAGAAACCTACACCAAAAATGTAGACATGCCAGTGGTAGCCGCCAGTGGTGTTAATCGGATTGAGGCGGGAATTCCATTTTGCGTCTTTTGGTGGAAGAGTCAAGTTTGTGAGGTCAAGAATACTACATCCGGATCGAGTACAAAAATAAAACTTTTATATACTTTTGGGAACGCAAAGGAAAATGACGTTGATGAATATATTTAGAATGCCGCGAATCTCTCTTAACGTAACCATGCTACACTGAATACGCGGAGGAATAAGTACCAGTTGATGGCGACATCCTGTAACAGAGCCGAAAGTTTTCGTCACCAATGTTGCTAAGCAGCGTGACGTATACTCATGACGTCATGTTGGCGGGCTTATTGGTTGCGAAGTACTTTGCGTAAAAACTTTGGAAGAGTTCTTCAATGAACGAACGTTTCCCAGTTGCTATGAAAGTTGTTATGAAAATTTCATAATATTTATATCTTTATCTTGCGAAAATAAAGATGCATGTTGTTGTTGTAATTTCCAAGAATGAATCAACATTTCAGTGTTACAAGCTGTGGGAAAATAACCAGCAAACTGCTTGCCATGTTTTTCAGGTCAGACCAATTTTAAGAATAAGTAAGAAAGAAAATATAATTATTATATAGGCACGAGTGTTATACTGGAGATGATAATTCAACTTTTATACACTGTACGAATTCCGATTTTCTGATTGCAGATTTGTGCCACGTGATAAAGGTTGTGACGAAACAACCTCCTTGACGTCATTATCGTGGTTGCGATATTGAAAATTCCGAGTTCATTGCTGGTAGTGAACGTTAACGAGTACAGGCAAATCCCGATAATTCACTGGCCGAGTGCGTTAACCTGTTTATTAAATCCATTTTGAAATCACTGGTTATCTTTGCAGTGTGATTGGCTCTCAGCGGTGCCATGTATTCACGAATCGCACTATCTTTTAGCATCTTTTTCTCAGCCAATGAGAATGGGACAGCAAAACAAAAACAACAAATCAGATTTTAAGGTTTTTTTAAACTCAGCAACCAATCACATTGCAGGAAAATGAAGACAAAAAACGCCATTGTTTTGCAATATGGCTATTCCTCAATTGTGCGATTTCAAAATGGTTCTAATAAAGTGGCAACTGAACTCTCGTTCGATTTTAAAACCACGCGTATGATTTCAGACCAAATTGCACTCCACTCAGTTCAATTACCACACAAAAAAAAATAAATAAATACACCACTGATAAAATTGTTACAAACTACATGAGGGATCTGATTGGTGTATTTTTATCCACATCCTCACTAGTGTTTGGGCAAACAGTCAAATGATCTTGATAATAAAAAGAAAATTATACATTGGCCTGAAGTTATAAAGTTTATTTTCTCGTGTGAAAAAGCAACAACATTTTACTCGCTCGCTGCGCTCGTTCTTAAAAATTTGTTTTTACATACCACATAAAAATAATTTCATATGCAATATCTTCTATTTCTAGACTCATTATGGTGCGCGTGGCACAAACGGCTCAAGATTGAGAGGTATGGGCTGTAGCCTTGTTTTCTCAGGCAAAACACTTTATCTTTACTCACGCTAAGTGTCTGTAATGAACCAAGCGCTCAGTGATAAGTATTCCACGTTTCGGGAATTAAAACAACATATTAGCCTTGAACGCGTAGTAAATTTTGTAAGGTGTAACCAAAAGTCTCCAACTCTGGAAAATGGCCAGGAAAAAAATGTAAATTAAAAAAGATTTACACAATCCAGACTGTTGAAAGTTCTCGCTCCTGCGCGATTGGTCAAAACATGTCATGTGATAGGCGAGGTGAGCAAAATAAGTAGAGTTGGGAGAAAACAGAAGGCTGGCTCTTGCATGTCTCTCTTTATGTTGCTTGCAGTGTGATGACTGATTAAAGGACTTTTTACAATGTTTGCATGTAAACGGCTTCTCTCCTGATAAACTAAAATAAAATAAAATATGAACAGTGAAACGAGTCCCGATTCAACAAAGAAAAGTTATAAGTTGGTTCGTTGAATGCCAGAATACTCGGAAAAATATGTAGCCAATAGGTTGGCAAATTACTAAGGCGAACGGATTTCCGATGCTCTCCGGTATCTTCTGTCATTCCAAAGTAGAAGCCATTTTCGTGAAATCATAGCTGAATGGTTGGATGTTTCGACGAATATTTTGACTTCAAGTTAGTTTCCAAGTCTGTACTGGTAAGCGAGATTGACTGTTTACCGAATAAGCTGCCATACATTTGATCTCAGTTTCACAAAACATCAGGTAATTGAAACTGGCCTGTAAACCACATTGAGACAGAAGGGTAATTGACGAAGATTAATTATCTCTTTATTTGTCCAACCAGTCGGCTAGCATCACACAACGACCTGACAACAAAAAGGATACAGAAAAGACTCGTTTTATTTCTTCACAACTCGTCAATTATAAAAAGAAAACCTGGACTATAGCTACGAAACAGATGGCTGCATTAACGGGCGTTATAATCGCTTTTATTCTTTCGTTCACCCACCATGTTGAGTCTGGTGAGTACAATCAAGTCTTGAATGACTGTCTCTTAGATGCTAGCTAGTAGAAGTGTGCTTAAATCATCTCTTGAGACTAAACCGAAAGTGCAGTGAAAAATCCTTACATAGTCTATAAAGAATACACGAGAACTAACTCACACTTATGTTCATAAGACTGAGCGATAAACTCGAAACGAGATCTATCAACATTATATAACCTTCATTCTCAGACAAAATACTGGCATGTCAAATGTGTATCTTCAAAGTTCTTTCAACTCTATTCTAGTAAGAGACTCATATCATTTGTTAATACTGATACAATTGGAACAAGTTGACTGTTTATATCTTAAAGTCACCGTGAGTGAATTGGCCGGCGATAAATTAAATTGCTACAATGAATCTTCGTTCCTGTTTTAGAGAATACGAGAACGGACCTTCGCCGACTGCACCTCGAAAAGCCGGGATGATATCGTTAAATATACAACAACGAATCATTTAATACTCGAATTCTTTATTTGAGATGTTTATATCATTTGTATTTGGCGGCTGGGTAGAGTTTCTCCCTCCTTTTATAAACTTATTCCGGGTCGATAGTTCCTGCAATAACCGGTTCTTCCCGGCTCTGCTAACAACCAAGGATTACAAAGAGATTAGACACCTTGTTAGAGCTTCTCTGAAGTCAATAGACTTGTCAACCTTAAAGTGCTGCCTTTTCCTACAGAGGTTGTTACATTTAGCTGGTTTTTTATTCCTTGGGAAACAAGTGCTCTGCCTGTTTATTTAAACTTAAAACCCAAGTGTATCGTTTAAACCAATTTCAGAATCATTTCACGCTGTTAAAGTCAAAATGAACTTTTTTCGCTTTACTGTGGGATGTAATGGACGTCGCAAAATTTTAACGACAATGCCATACACGCAGAAAAACTGACAACAGAAAATGTTTTGATATTTCATTGTCTGGTTTTAGGTTTTTAACCAGTGATTCGATTTGTGTTAAGTAGAATAAGAATTCGTCATGTTCCAAAATGCCTGCTGAATTTATGAGATAAGCATAGCGTTCTTTGGGCGGCCCGTCATTTGAAATCTCCAAATGATTAATTATGTGTAAATGTGGACGTTGCATGTTTCCCCGAGCGGCAGACATTACAATTGCCCCGGAAATCACCGCGATGGACTGTCAAGGTACAAGATTAATGATTATTAATTACTGTCAACGGTGTAGCTTTTGAAAAGAGTTGCGCTGTCAAGGAAGGTCACGTCATACATTTTCAGGTTTATCACTGCATCACTATGATGATCTATCAAGTTAAACTGAAGATGCATCATGGAATTTTAACAATGAACACCTGAAGTAGAGGATAAGAAGTATTGAATGATGTTTTGATAATGATAATTTTTCATTTGACAAGCCTGTCTTTGGCTCCTGGAGAAGAGTTTTTTAAAAACAGGGTTACGATTGGCCACGCCTTCATTGTGTATCAGTTCACTTCAACATGTTCTTGAATATTTCAATTTTATACAACTTTTACAGGGTAAAATACTAAGTTACGTTGAAGCAACGAATAAAGATATTTCAAATCGGTGTGAAATTAGATAAGGTACGAAAGAAAATAAAAAAAAAACATTTGCTGAAAACGCCTGGTAGTGACAAGTAAACATTCTGGAATTGAAGAGGTTAACAGTTCTCGAAAATCAGTTGTTTTCGCTCGAAATTAGAAATCAATAATCACTTACTTATGCTCCGCTTTCT
>JAHPZR010033723.1:15000-20000 GCA_019787425.1 Platygyra sinensis | reverse complement strand
ATAGGTCGCATGTTTTCCCGTTCTCGACACTGGTTCACACAAGCGCCCCGAGTTCTGATTGGTTTATTTGGCTGTTTGCATTTGCTGTGATTGGTTAGATGGCACTTTGGTAGCCAGTCTTTCAAAGCTTGTTGGTATTTCAGATGTTATAGAAATATGTGTTACTTATTTCAACGATAAAACAATATAACAATACTCAGCACTAACTCGATTCTTCTTTCCACAAATCCTTCAACAGAAGGTCGTTACAAAGACTGTAGCGCTGCAGCAGGACTTGAGAGAAGACAAATACTTGATGAACAGGTTTCTGCGTCTAGTTTTATCAAGGGACACCACCCGTCACAGGGGCGGCTCAACAACGAGGTCAAACAAGTCAATGGTTCTACACTGTGGGGGAGCTGGTGTGCAAAGACTGAAGATATGTTCCAATACATACAGGTACTATTCTCGACATAAGAAATAACTTTTTTAGAAACAGTCATAAAACTCAAACTAAGGAGCACTTTGACTTTTGTTTGCCTTTTTCTTCACCTTTGCGTGGTTAAAATGGTGCTAGAATAGCTATTAAAGGGGCGGATTTAGATGGGGGGGGGGGGGGGAGGTGAATTGGGTGGTTAGCCACCCTCTTTTAGGTTTCAATTCTCAAATTCAACATTCTGGGAACATGCCCCCAGGATTCTGCAACCCCAAAGTACTAGTTGTACTAATTTTTATTATTCTTTTGACTTTTTTCTTCTCAGTTACAATTCTTCATTTAAAATTTTTTAGGGGTTTCTTTGAGGGGTGGCCGTTATTTGTTTTTACAATTTGTGGGCTTGGTAAGGGTGACACGCCCTGTAGGGGACGAAATGCTATTTTGCGTCTCTCGATGTTTCGCTACTATGGAAAAAAGAACAGATTGTAGATGGTATTTAGCAGTTTTTCCAAGACACAAGGGCAGAATTTGGAAACCTCTCCCCGAATTTTTGAATTTGAGATTAAGACCTGGTGCATGTGAAGTTTACCATAGCACCACTTAAATAGTTTGAATAGTGCACCAGTACAGTAATAGACAATTATTATTGGTTTCCATTGTCGTAAATGTGTCTGACATTTAACGTCTCAAAGTCAGGAATATGATATAGCCCCTTAACGCTTTACATAGAGTGTTACCATTTTCACAGGTCGACTTAAAAGAGGTTCGAAACATCTCTGGCGTTGCGACTCAAGGTTCTTCGATGGGGACCTGGGTAACAGAATATACGCTAAATTACAGTTTAGACGGCGTACTGTGGGAAACCTACAGGAATCTTTCTGGGAAGGCGAAGGTAAGAATTAAGGACAACGATATCCACCCAAAATGCGACTTTCTCATTGTAACAAAGTTTGATGTTGATTCGCAGACATTCCGAGGAAACTGGGACGAAATGACAGTTCACAAGAACATGTTTGAGCGACGAATCAAAGCTCGCTTTGTTCGTTTTAACCCGAGAGCCTGGAGACTACTCGGTCAAATATGCATGAGGGTGGAAATTTACTTGTGTCAGGTTTACCAAGGTACGTTCCTTATAAAATCGAACCCAGTCCCTACTCTAGCGTGAAAATTCAAGATGGTGTGTGTTCCTTCGACTTTTATGTATTAAAATTAAAGGGTCACAGTCAGCTTTAGGACCGCGCCCACCTGGCCAGAAGGATCGTGGGCTCTGGGGACGAGAATGGCTATGAAATGGTATCGACTGCGCATGTGCGCCTGCTGACTGTGTCTCTTTAAGACACAAAGAAATAATAGTTTAACGTAGCTATTAATATAGTATAATGCAGCTGTATCAGTATCGAAAATAATGTGAAGTAACTGTGTTGGTATCGTAAATAGCTTAAGGTCTCTGTATAAGTATTGTAAGCAATATTGAGTAGACGTATTTTAATCGTAAACATATAAGTATTGCAAGTAATGTAAAGTAGCTGTGTTGTATTCCAAGTTATGTAAGTAGATGCATTGGAAAGTTAGTTGTGTAAGTATAAGGTTTGTAAGTAATGTAAGTAGCTGTATTGTATGTAATATATCAAACACGAGAGACAGTGTGTCATCGGGATATCCAAACACCGAGAAGAGAGTTGAAATTATGTCGCACTGCGGTTTATTTTTGACGACATTCGAGGTGGTTGGATAGCCGAAGAAACACTGTCACGAGTGTTTGATATATCTTCTCAATAGAAACAAAAACTAAGGAGTAAACCGAGAAGTAAAGTCGTCAAAATCTATGACATTTAAGACCTGATATTCAAACCTCCATCATGATTGTGATTTTGTTTTAAATTGTGGAATTATTAATGAGCTTGAGAAAAAAAATAAGCCTGTTTATTAGCCTGTTTGTTATTAAAAAAATGTATTAAAAAGACTAACTCAAACATATTTATCGCTTATGACCACTTCAGGATGTTCCAGGTCTACAGAACCACTTCTAACCACAACTGCCGCAGTGTCCTCAACAGATCAGACACACACTGCTACAGGAGCTGTCGCATCTGATACGACAATAAGTGACACGTTAACACAACTGGAAAACACGAGATTTTCAAAGGTAGTCAACAGACTTTACTCAAACGGAGTCAGAAACACAGCGACTTGCACCGCATGGCTAACAACTGTGTGGTTAATACTGAGAGCGCTTCTAATGGAATAGTTGGCACAGGTACATCGCCTTGAGTCGTGCCCAGACTTCCGCAGATGACTAGCGCAACGAACCTCGCTTTCTGATAAGCGTTTAACAAGCGGTAACGCAAGGAATTGATCTTAAAAGCAAATTAAATATTGCTGAGTAAGAGAATCTATGCTCATCGACAGGTGGTTATTTCGTTAAGACAAGAAAAGAGACAGTGTTAAACGAAATTAGCCACAAAAGGGATTTTTTTGTAAAAAAATGTCCTTTAGTTAGAGTTAGTAAAAAAAAAAAAAAACAGAAACGCCGTAGGACTTCACACAAGATAAAACAATCGCGTAATAAGCACAGCTCATTTATGTAAAAAGTTAGAAGTACAAAATATCACAAATTAATACAACTTAAATAAATAGGTATAAAAATAAATATCCTTCTTGTACATAGCAAAGTATCGAATTGCTGCGAAATTCTAACTACATCATGTTTGATCGGTCAGACCATTTTAACGTTATGCTTTCTAGATCGACAGTGTATTTTCTCTACAGAATCATTCAACTTAGGCCATATGCGTAATTTCGATATTGAAAAAGAAGCTCATGCAGGAGAATATCATTAATAAGATTTTCTAAATGTCATTTGAATTTGAAAAGACTCTTCGGCTAGATTTCCGCCGATCTCTCGTGTCTGGTCTATCGCGGGCTCCTTTCCCGAACAGCGGCTGGTAATCGACCCTAAAAGCCTCCCCGATTTAGCCTCAGTTGCAAGCTAGTCCCAGTCCACTACCGGGAATACTGCTCAACTACAGACCTTCTATTCTGGAAATTGCCTGCGTCACTTGAGATGGTCAAGTAAAAACCTAGCTTTGATATTCTCATATTTACATTGAATTCTCGAATTTAGAAAAACTCAGTTTTCACAATTAACGTCGCGGGGTCTTTTAAATAATCCTGAACGAACTTAATAATTTGTTGGGATGTGATCTGGTCGAGACGTGCCTGGACTCTAGTCCCCAGTCTCTGCAATTCCTCGATAGGAGGATAGAACGCAGCATGTTGATGGTCATTGTGTTCAATAATGCACAGTCGCGGATAGTGGTAAAGCACTGGGACGTTTTCGGCTTGTCTTCCTAGATAGAGAAACAAGGTCTTGTTAAAAGGTACAAGAAACTCGGGAGTCGAACTGACTAAACATTTAAATGAAAAGGACAAAAGGAAAGGTTCATAACAGAGGAGAATAAATAGCCCATTGCTTAGTTGCCTTGAGCCTCTCTATCAAAGCGAGGCCTGATGCACAACCAGCCTCTTTCTCAAAGCGAGTCTTGCTACCCATCCTTTCATATGAAATTGAGTTCAATTTTCATATGAATAAAATCTCATTTTCATATGAAAAGATGGGGAACAAGACTCACTTTGAGAAAGAGGCTAAAGTTAATTCGGAAAAGGAGTATTGGTTTAAATGGTTTCCTGGATTGATCCGTTTTTGCTGGTATAGCAGACATCTTACAGACTTATGGTTTTGGAAGTTTTAGCTGTTTTTAAAGCACAAAACAAACTAAATGCAGTACTGAGTCTAGTGTGAGTGAGTGCTTCAGCCAATTTACCCTCACACGTTCTTAAGACCTCTCTAAAACGTAGTGTGGACAATCCGTTTCGAACCTGGTCCACAAGCCACTTTTTATCGGATCCATAGCCAAATATTCAGCATAGAAATGCGATAAAATTATTTGGTTTTTATCTTGCTAAGATATCTTACGATTCTGAGTGTGTGTGTAGGTGTGTTTTCGAACGCAACTCCCAGCCATAGTTAGTAGAGGAAAACGATTTAAAACGCGCTAAGCTAAAGACACGCTATATCAACTTCGAAACCGGACGCCATCTTCAAATGTTGTGTGCGGGTCAATGTCACGTGACGAAGTGGCGAATAAAGTTACTTACCAAAAGCATGCTTGGCATGGTAATCTCTGGGTACAAAACGGCTCGCCCAGTGAGCAAATTCATCAATATCCAGGGTAACAAAAACCATCTCGCTATACATAGCGTAAGCTGATTTTGTAAGCTCCTAAAAAGAACAGCATATAGGTGAACCACTCTTGGTCTATCATTGAAACGTGACGTATCTGTCGCGCAGTTCAAACTTTAACGAGAACCATCTCGTTATAGGTACCGTAAACTGACTCTGTAAGCTCCTAAAAGGTACACCATATAGCTTAACTACATTTCGTTGGTTTGTCATTAAAATGTTACTATGTAACTCCTTTAACTTAGACGTGACATTTTTCATACCTTGTAAAAAGAGCTGTCCTTGGATACGTTGCTTTTGTGTGCAAGTGCAAATAAAATGGGCAGGTTGTGTGCAAAGGGT
>JAHPZR010033723.1:0-10000 GCA_019787425.1 Platygyra sinensis | reverse complement strand
AGGCTAAACCAGCTGCTAAATTATGAAGACTTACAAGACAACGCCGTGGTATTCAAGTCTGAGATAAGTAGAGTGAGAACTTGAACAACTTTCAACAGTAGACCAGCTCAGACTACGGAATGCCGTGAGTTGTAGGATAACCTGTAATGCTGTATCGCTCACATGTGAGAGGATCTGATGAACAGTTGTGCACGAACACCGAAGCACCTGCCAAGCAAAACAAAACGACAATGATAAAGACAATGAATTTGTCGTTCGAAATCTGCCTCAATCTTTCTTATCTTATCCATCCTGGCTATTTACTGTTTTATTATTATATCTTTGATATTTTTCTATCTTAGTAACCTATCATTTTAAAGTTCTCTTCCGTTTAAGGTAGATTTTTGTACAACGCAAAAATTCATAACTTCATAACAGTAGTCAAGCATGACAATTCTGTTGAACACCAGTCTTTATTCGTTGATACCTGAGCAATAGGCGTCGTAAAAGATGTCTTCGAAGAATCAATGAGAACTTAATGTACGTGTCAAGACATACAGTATTTTAACTCCAAATATTCTACTTGTGGACACCAATGCTAAAGCAAGATTACCTATTTGTTAAAAAATGTTGGAGGCGCGCTGGCCTCTCTCCGGATCGAACGTTCCGGGTTCGAGCCCTGACCGAGGACGACATTGCATTTTGTTCTTGGGCAAGACATCTCACTCTCACAGTGCCCCTCTCCACCCAGGTGTATAAATGGGTAATGGCAAATGTAATGTTGGGGTAACCTTGTGATGGATTAGCATTCCATCCGGGGAGGAGTAGAAATACTCCTTGTCTCTTCATGCTACAGAAACCGGGATAAGCTCTGCCTTGATGGGCCACTTGGCTCGAATGCAGACTTGACTTTAACATATGAAATTGGAATTTACAAACTTCACTATTATTGAAATGTAAAACAACAATGCCATGCAACCCTGTGTAATCACCACATGACAAACTACTGCATCACAACGTTTCAATTGCTTAAGCCCTTTAATTCCCTGAGGAACATAGGGCCGTACAACGTTTCAATACTCACCTAAATACTTCGCCTCTAGAGATATTTTCTCAATTGTTGGCAAAATCTTGGCACAGTAACCACAGCCTTCTTTAAGAAACACAACCTAAAAAAAGAAAAAAAAACAACCTGATTACTCCGGTATGACAATGGAATCTTTGAACATCAAAACCCTGCCACAGCATTAAAGAAAATTATGATGAAACGCTACTGTTTCTCTGTTAAACCTGCATAACTCGTGGCCTTTCCTCTACTGTGCCATGTTTCGCCTCAAAAGCCACCCCTTCTAAGCTGTATGTTCTTCTTGACTACCCTCATGATTATAAACGCATCCTGGGTCAAACTCATACAGCAAAAAAATACCGAAACCAGTCTAGAGTTAGTCTTCATGCAAACTTAATAAAAGCCTGCAGAACAGGCGCATTTTTTTGCGTATTTTAGGAGAACAGAGGCGAAAGCCAGGCGAGCGCGAAGTACGAGTCAATTGTAGAACCACAATAACTGACTTTGGGGTTTGAAGCCTCCGGCGAAAGGTATAAATCGAACAGACTATAACTATGAGTACGACGTATTCGAATGGGCGTAGTAGTCGAATGGGCGAACGCGTGCACGCACGAAAATATCCTTGCGCGGAAAGACGCGACACACGAGTGTCCCTTTTCGTACACGCTTGCTCACTAGCTCACTCGACTAACCCATATGGAAATGAGAGACTACTAAGTCGAGTTTGACAAAATACAGACTTACCAAGGCTACAGAAAACAAACGAGATGATTGTTTCCTTGGTAGAGCAGTGTATGACTTCACTGGACCAACTGACTGCTCTATAAGTGAAGCCCAGGTCTTGTCATTTACATATTCAAATTGGAAAGTCTTCTTTTTCATCTTTGATTGATCTTTGGCCTAATGAACACATTCAGATTTAAGATCAGAATATGAAGTACAGTGCTGAGGAAGGCAGAAATAAGAATTAGCAAGTGGTTAAAGTGCTGGGGAGTTCAAGTAGTTAAACAATTGCTTTCTAGACAAGAAATTGTCAGAGAAGGCGGGAAGCGAGTGTTCTCCCCACTGTGCCATCTCCGCTAAAAATCATCTTGAGTAAAAACGTTCTCTGATTAAGGTGACTTCTCAATATTGCATTGCGCGTCCCTACTGCGCACGATTTTCGCGCCATTAGCGTGCGCAAATGAGCTCGTGCACGTACACAACGAAAGAAATTTCCCTCAAGCTAAGCTCAATAGCGAAATAAATGTTCGTTTTCTTTTAAACGAGCATGGTAACCTATATTTTGTATTCCATAATAATAGTGTACGTATTATCGTCTTTTTTATAGGCGAAAGCGTGTACAAAACCAGTACTTTGGGATGCAAATTACATATGACCGCGAAAACAACGACCATATGAACGCTTTACGTCCACGTCGTTTTAAATGGTGTAATTTTTCAACCAATTTTATATGATATTGTTGCAAATGCTCGACACTTTCTAAATGTCAGGTTTTTTCCCAAGTATTAGTTTAAAAGACTATGCATCCAGCTACCGCAAAATGTAACGTGGACCGATAAATAACGCGCGAGATTAGCACGAGTACAGGCATAAATGGGATAACATTGGTCCATCACATCTCTAAAGCAAGCATGGTGACCTATCGTTTTTATTGTTTTTCTTTTCTTTTTCGAAACAGTGCTTGTTAGAGAACATTCAGTGTAATTTTCAAGAAAATTCATCGGTAACCTTTTTTTCTGAGGAATCACCTAAAATTTTTCCAAAAACGTAACCTTTCGACTTCAAGACTTAAAGATTTAAAAATAGTAGTAGACTTACTGTCCATGTTTAGGAATTGCAGCCTCTTGTTCAAATTCCAAATTATTGAGTCATGTTATTATATTTCGAGGTAAAAATTAAGCAAAAATTTTACCACAGTAGTATTTACTATACCAGAGCTCACCTTAGTTTGCCACGAAGGAGGAGGTAACTGTGGCCCAAACATGACGTCATTGTAAAAACCTGTCTTGTCCATTATTGTACTGTTATCTCCAATGGCGCATGCGTCTTGTAACAAAAGGTTGCACACATTCTAGTAACGGCACAACATATACATCAGTGTTACAAAAAGACTATGTAACTTGTGACTTGTAAGAGAATAAGTTCAATTTCGTTTATATCCATGAAAATTATATTTTAAGTCATTCTTGGGCATTGATAAAACAGGGTCTGCCTAAATTTTAGATATGTTCAGATATGACCATATACCGTTGAAGCCCGCTTTCTCGAAACTTTTAGAGAAAGGAGAAACAGTCAATGATGGCGGGTGTTTGAGACGGCTGATAGTAAATGACTGAAAATGTATATCCAAGGGAAAAATAAGTAGGTCTCTGTTCAAGTAGTGTTACGGCCGCACTTGCATTAATGACCGTTATCACTCGATTGCTACTATGGGACAAATTACTTTCATCTTTAATGTACTTGGGCCAAGTCTAAACGTCCCCATATAAAGGGCTAACCCATATACGACCGCTCTCATGTGGCTTTGATAGCTCAGTTGGGAGAGCACTGCACCGGCATCGCAGAGGTCGTGGGTTCGAATCCCGCTCAGAGCCTGAATTTTTTTCAGGTCTCTGTTCAAGTAGTGTTACGGCCGCACTTGCATTAATGACCGTTATCACTCGATTGCTACTATGGGACAAATTACTTTCATCTTTAATGTACTTGGGCCAAGTCTAAACGTCCCCATATAAAGGGCTAACCCATATACGACCGCTCTCATGTGGCTTTGATAGCTCAGTTGGGAGAGCACTGCACCGGCATCGCAGAGGTCGTGGGTTCGAATCCCGCTCAGAGCCTGAATTTTTTTCAGGTCTCTGTTCAAGTAGTGTTACGGCCGCACTTGCATTAATGACCGTTATCAAGTAGAGCTTGAGTTTGCAGGGAATGCAAGATAGATTAAAACAGCGAGGTGTAGTCCTGAAGACAGATCACCACCGGCCAAAACATAAATTTACTTTGTTTTCTTTCTCTCCTCCACCAGCAGTGGACTCAACAAGATGCCAGCATACCTAAACACTTGTTGTAGCAGTTGGTCTGTTTCTATAACTGTTACAGTTTTAGGCTCAATTTATGCCACCCTGTTGAGTCCAGCTTTTGTGGGGGGAGCCTGGCCCCCCTTCCCAAATAGCAGCTGTAACAATTCGGTTGTGAGAGAAATAATACTAATTATTACAAATATTAATTAAAATTATGATAATTATCACAAAACCAATGAAAGATTTGGTTCTAAATTACTAGTTTCTAAAGACACACCTTGGTATCATCACTTTCTTTCCATGGATTGTACAGCTCATCATCATCATCATCTTCTGGTAAAGCCGTGTACAGGTTGACAGGCAGCATTTGCAGGAAGTCAAACAGAAGTAGAGGGGTGGGGACGTCCCTGTCAAATACTTGTTGTTTGATTGTAAACCCTGGTTATTCAAAAAGGGAATCAAAATAGGGTATTAAGCATTAAGTGATATTTTTGAAGGAACAAAATTAAATATGAAACTGAATCTTGTACTATTAAAATATTATTTAAAAGTAAATATACTTGTTAAGTCTGCATTAAAGCCACAATATCCCATGCAGCCACACCTTTCCCTGGGATCTACAGCATGAAGTGAGGTATCAGTAGAGTATTGCTATCCTCCTCCCCCCTTCACTGGAGGCATGTTGGCCTCATGGTTAGTGTGCTCCACCTTGGATTGAGCCCATTGTGTTGTGTTCTTGGGCAAGACACCTCTCACAGTGTCTCCCTCACACCCAGGTGTATAAATGGGTACTGGTGAATTTAATGTTGGGGGTAACCCTGTGATGGACCTGCATCCCATCCAGGGAGGGGGGAGAAGTTATATTCCTAGAACTACAGTCACTGGAATAAGCTGTAGCCTGACAACCCTGCATGGTTTGCATGTTGAAAAGACCAGTGAGATTGAGATGGTTGTCAGACTTCAAGCACTGCGCAGCCAGGATACTAGTAGATTCCTCCATTAATTATCTACAACCATCACAGTTTTTCATTCCTTGTGGAGTGTCATTAATTTAGGGTGGTTACAAAATTTTACGGTCACAGTTACTGGTACCTACTCTGTGTGGTCAGTTCTCTCTCCTGCCAGAAAACCACAGTGAATGGAACAGCATACACGTCTGATGCATTTACATATCTTGACACCACTGAATATAATCATAATAACAAAAACAATAATTTATGTAATAATTTTTGATAAATTATTGGTATTGGCATAAATTAATGTTTTGCTAACATGGAACTGACAACTTGGTGCAAATGTACAGTGTAGTACATTATTTTATAAAAAGAAATGGTTGAAAACTTGTGGCATTCTTCCTCGCCAATCACAACTTCAGATAAGGGTAATTTAGTGTTGTGTAAATAGTGTTATTTAACTTGTCCTACATGCTGTTGTTTATATATATAAAATAACCTTAAAACCTCAAAAGTTAGCACCAAAATTTTACAACATTATAAGAGGTTTTAGGGTTTACATTCATGACTGTGCAGCTTTGGTGCATAGATGATAATAATAGAATTAATAATAAAATTATTTTTATCATTATTAATGTGGTCAAAGAGGTTGATTGCTTAAGACAAAAGCTAGGAAAAGAAGCAATTCTGACTAGAAATTGATAAAAATTTCCTTTTGTTTTATGGATTCCTTACTTTTAGAAATTTTTACATTTCAACATTTTTACATTCCAACATTTGCTCATCCACTGTTGACATTAAAATATACAGTCAAACTAAGTGAAGCCTACCCCTCAAGATTACATTTAATGAATTGATTCTTTGAATATTGAACCCACTAGTCGTTTAAAGAATGCAATGATGAAATGATTTTTTGAATATTGAACTCACTAGTTATTGCCAAAATCAATGTTTAATTGATTTTTTCGAACATTAAACCCATTAGCCATATTCTTGGAAAGACTAGTGGGTTCAGTTTTCCAATAATCAATTTATTATTGCGTTCTTGAAATGACTAGCGGGTTCAATATTCAAATAATCAATTCATTAATGCAACCTTGAGGGGAACGCTTCACTTGGTTTGACTGTAACATACTGTACCTTCTGGATGATCAACAATGTTGAGCATTCCAAATCGCAGAGAGACTTGCATTCTTGTTAATGTGTCAAATGAACGATGAAAGGCATTCAGGTAGTTTAGAGTGCGTGGGTTTCTTGGGGAGTAGAAACACACAGTCATTGGTGGTGTGGGATGTTTTGTTTCTAAAACTACATCTGCAAAATTGCCCTGGTGAAAGAAAAAGAAATAAAAGATCATTCAAGAATGTTTAGTAGCTCAAGTGTTTCTGTACTAAGTTATGATCATCACAATAATGATGTTCCATTAATTGTAACAATTGTAATGTAGACAGGACCCTGCGTGCACTCTGATTGGTTGAAAACTCATGTTTTATCAGAGTATAAAACATAGAAAAAGCACGTGTTACTGTTTTTCACCACATTTCCTCTTTATCATAGAGCTGATGAAGAAGCCTACATGTAAGCTGTGAATTACACTTCAGACATTTCAAAACACTTGAAAAATGTAGAAAACACTCACCTGTGGCACCTGTTTTTTAACATAATATTTTTTCCTTCATGTTCTCAAATGCTGTTGTGTTTTATCACAGTCTAATACACAACTTAGACTTCTTTATCTCTTAATTAGATTATGAGCTCAAGATTTCTGAATTGATAGATAAGTAAACTACTTTTAGTGTTAACTAGATCCTCTTTATAGGTCATGTTTTCGTAATAGCCGAACACTTCAAACATGCATTGAAGCAGCTGCCATTTTCTCTCACAGATTAATTATTTGCCTCAGCAACCTTACTACTGACATATCACAATATTTCCAGAACCTAATGTCCAATAGGCCATTTTACAGTTGTGTGCTTAGTTACCTGGTCACGAATGCAAGTGAGGCTGGAGGTGACCTTGCTTTGATACAGACCTCTCAGCTTTTCTCATGAAAATGCCAACTAGTTAGCATAAGATTTGCACAATAAAAGCAGTGAGGTCTGTATCAAAACAAGGTCAACTCCAGCCTCGCTGCCATTCAGAGGACAGGTCACTAAGCCGACAACTGTAAAATGGTCTATTGGAATTGTTAGATAATATCAATATTACTATGAATAATTCTTTTTTTCATACCAAATTATTTTACTTGATTTGTAATTACAGTGTAAATTTCAAAATTCTGAAATAAATAATAAATAATTATGTGAATATGTTTTCATGATTGCTTATAATAATTATTGTGAAAAGTCTACAGTATAGTTTTTGTGCGCTGACCAGATTCAAGTGATGTGCCTGGCTGTGTAGAGTCACCAACATGGTCTCAAGTCTTCTCTCCTCTACTTCACCAACACTTTGCAGCACAAGCAAAGGTTTTTCTGTTTCCTTCCACTCTGGGAGAAGCAAATGGATGAAAACAGAGAAAAAAAGGTAGTTGGAATGAAACGTAATGTTAGGGTTAGCAGTGGTGGATCTAGGGGAGGGGCCCCCTACTTATTTTGGGTAAAAAAAGAAGAAATAACAGAAGGGAGAAAATCCAGCACGGCAAGTAAATCACCCCCACCCCCTTAGCTCAAGGTCTGAATTTGCCACTGGTTAGTCAAAGACTTTAACCATGACTTGTTACATGCCTAGTTTTGAAAATGTAGTGAAAACAACATATAGACATAGGTCTAGCCAAATAATATAATCCACAATATACCTTGTGAGCTAAAAACTATAACTGCAGGTAGCTGACTGACATTGTACGTCTCCATCATAAACCTGTTAACAAGGTTAAATATTAAAAATAATACAAGAATTTAGTAGATTCAAGTTGTGTGGCCTAAGAAAATAAAACCATGTAGCCATATAAGTAAGTAGTAATCTTTAATGAGGATACCATGCAACACCACAGTAGAGTGGTTTACTGAAGGGTCCTCAAGAAATATAATATAAATAGCTGCTAAAATTACGAGTCTAAACATTTTTGGATCTGCTTGATTATCATCAGAGTTGATGACTCTGCTGATGATCAAACAGATTGAAAATGGTTAGACTCATAATTTTAATAGCTTTTTACTTTAAAGTTTATATGTTTCTTTTTATCGGCAAAATGTATAGGTATAAAAAGATACAGTAGATAAATATCCACTCCACGGAGGTAATTCATTACAAGTTCAAACGTTACATTCTCAGCTTACTGCAATGATTAAGTGTTTTTGACATGTTAGGCTTTCTCTAAGCACCTTCTATCACTGGAAAATTTATTAAGCAACTTTCGCATTTTTCTTGGAATATATGAGCATGTGTCTCCCGGTGCATGATTCCAAAGAGTTTAACAAAACAACTTACATCTCCTCATCAGTGAATGGAATCACAACAAGAACTTTTATTCTCTCTTTCCAACCTTTTGCCAACTGCATAAAAATTAAACAAAACAATTTTGTTTTTCGAAGCAATGGACAAATCTGATGTTTTGCTCATTCCCAGCTCTTGAAAGCTGATTTTTTCAGTCATAACATACTAACAGCATACCAAGTCCAGTATATAGAAAGTACTGGACTAGCAATAGGATTACTCGTGATGGATTTTTTCAGATTGTTGTTTTTGTTTTCGTCTCGTCAGGGGTTTCATTGAGAGCAGCAGGGGAATTCACCGGCTACTAAGTAATGATCAAAACAGATCTCTCAAATGAATGTCTGTAACTCATAATAATTTTCACTGTCTCTTGACATGACATCTAGAGGTGTATTCAGGGCTTGAGAAAAACTTATCTCAGCTTAGCCTTTGGACAACCAGCTCTCAAATTTTGCTTACCCTGGGCAAAGCACGTCTCGGTTTACTTTCTTTCAATTCCATTGGCAGACGACTTGCTTGACACCTTGCTCATTGGGCAAGCTAGAAGGAAAATTTACTGCCTGGCAGAAAAATTTACTTGTCCTGGAAGACAGGATGCCACTTGGTTTTAGCCCTGCTTATTACATAAACAACTGTTACACAGGATTGTGAAGTCTCTGATAAACTAATAAATTTGTTATGCTCTTATCCTGCTTTGGTTCTAACCTTCTTAAGTGTATTTTCCACTGTTTGGTGATGTAAGTGACCAGGAATTCCCACCATGGTATAACCTCCATGACTAACAATCGTACCAGCCAAATGATTGATATTGAGTGGAGGCAATCTTTGGGCAAACAACTTGTTCTGTCAATAACAATGTTACTAATAAATTTATACAAATTTAAACAACCACTGACAGTAAAAAAATTACTTTTTTTAAGCAACAGACCACAAGTTTCTATGGTTTATAGGCTGATGAACCACACAGGATGTTGGTTAGAACATGAGAAGAATTGTAAATCAGGAGCCACAGGCAAGTTATTTATGAATTCTTTGAGTGTTCCAGCGTTTTCTTTAAGTTTTCAAGTACCCGGAGTTTTGTGAAAAGTAGACGGTTATGGGACCTGATAAACATCATCTCCTTGACATATCTTGACTAGTGAAGCAATGAAAGTAGCTGACAAAACCTGGCAGAGAAGCCCGCGAACTTCGCCGGCTCTTATAGACAACCCTGGTGTTCTACCAACATCCGAAGTGGTTTATCAGCCTAATATACCATAGAAACTTGTGGTCTATTGCTTTTTTATGATAATTCAGAAGATGCATGATATTTCCATGGGTTTACTGGCACAATAAACCATAGCTGATAGACCAATCAGAGTGCTATTCTGCTGTGCATAATGAGTAGCCCAGCTGTAAGTGGTTGTTAACAAAATGAAGGCCACTTCTTTGCACTACCTTAGGAATCCCAATTCCTGGCTTCTCGTAACTTCCCAACTACCATAAAATTCATCCCCTCTTAGGGCCTCTTAACAGACACTTCAAAATGCCAATAAGTGGCTTCATTT
>JAHPZR010033722.1:10000-21674 GCA_019787425.1 Platygyra sinensis | reverse complement strand
CCATGCTCGCTTTAGAGATGTGATGGACCAATCTTACACCATTTGTGCCTGTACTCGTGCTAATCTCGCGCGTTATTAGGGAGCTTTAGATTGGACTACGAGTACGAGATTGAGTACGAGTACGACTTTTCAATTCTAGTTTTCAGGCTTCACATTATCACAACACATACCCATTTCAGCCCATGAGCTACTCTCTCCAACTAAAACCAACATGAAGAAGGAGGGCTCTGGAAATGTCACCGATTTGAAATTCGAAAGTCGTACTCGTACTCAAACTCGTACTCGTAGTCCAATCTAAAGCTCCCTAATTATCGGTCCACGTTACATTTTGCGGTAGCTGGATGCATAGTCTTTTAAACTAATACTGGGGAAAAAACCTGACATTTAGAAAGTGTCGAGCATTTGGAACAATATCATATAAAATTGGTTGAAAAATTACACCATTTAAAACGACGTGGACGTAAAGCGTTCATATGGTCGTTGTTTTCGCGGTCATATGTCATTTGCATCCCAAAGTGCTGGTTTTGTACACGCTTTCGCCTATAAAAAAGACGATAATATGTACACTATTATTATGCAATACAAAATATAGGTTACCATGCTCGTTTAAAAGAAAACGAACATTTATATCGCTATTGAGCTTAGCTTGAGGGAAATTTCTTTCGTTGTGTACGTGCACGAGCTCATTTGCGCACGCTAATGGCACGAAAATCGTGCGCAGTAGGGACGCGCAATGCAATATTGAGAAGTCACCTTAATCAGAGAACGTTTTTACTCAAGATGATTTGTAGCGAAGATGGCACAGTGGGGAGAACACTCGCTTCCCGCCCTCTCTGAGAATTTCTTGTCTAGAAGGCAATTGTTTAACTACTTGAACTCCCTAGTACTTTAGCCACTTGCTAATTCTTATTTCTACCTTCCTCAGCACTGTACTTCATATTCTGATCTAAATCTGAATGTGTTCATTAGTCCAAAGATCAATCAAAGATGAAAAAGAAGACTTTCCAATTTGAATATGTAAATGACAAGACCTGGGCTTCACTTATAGAGCAGTCAGTTGGTCCAGTGAAGTCATACACTGCTCTACCAAGGAAACAATCATCTCGTTTGTTTTCTGTAGCCTTGGTAAGTCTGTATTTTTGTCAAACTCGACTTAGTAGTCTCTCATTTCCATATGGGTTAGTCGAGTGAGCTAGTGAGCAAGCGTGTACGAAAAGGGACACTCGTGTGTCGCGTCTTTCCGCGCAAGGATATTTTCGTGCGTGCACGCGTTCGCCCATTCGAATACGTCGTACTCATAGTTATAGTCTGTTCGATTTATACCTTTCGCCGGAGGCTTCAAACCCCAAAGTCAATTATTGTGGTTCTACAATTTAGTGTTATGGTTTGTAGGTAGTGAGACGGAAAATATTAAACCGTACAGGATTGGATTGAAGACTATCGGTTTTACCGTTGTATCGGGAGTGAGAGGTTGTCTCAAATCCTCAAGCTAAAGACCAGTGAAAAACCATCATATTTAGATGTTATTATTTAGTTAGCCCGCAGAACAGGCGTAAGTTTTGCGTTTTTAGGCGAACAGAGGCGAAAGCAAGGCGAGCGCGAAACACGAGTCGCGCGCGAGGGGAGGGGTGCGAAAAGCAATAGTATACGTACAGGCGTTAAGGTGGCTGAACACAGTTTTTGATACCTCTGTTTCATTTACCTTTGCTTCTAAAACCCTTGATCCTTTGGTCACCAAAAATGGCAGCAAGCAAGTTAACAACACAAACTTCAACTTTTTGATAATTAAACTGTCGTGTGTGCCGTTGCCATGGCAACATGATTAATTATAAACAGGCGCTTAAAATCGGTTTTGTTTATTTGCAGAAAATCTAGTCATTAGATTTTCTTTATAATTTGCATGCAACAAGCTTGTAACGATACTCACATGTTAGCGCTATTTTAAGAATAATTTAACAAACAGATCTTTAATTATCCCTCGTTGAAGGTTCACTGGCATATCTTGAATTTCCTTTGTTAAATTTTAATTATTTTGAATCCTCCAGTTAATTATTTCCTAAAGTATTTTCGCTCTAAATTTCGTGAAATTCTAATGAGTGGTTCTCGAGAAATAGGCGTATCTCCGAAAGTCAACTTTTCACTCAATCGCAATTTTTTCGACTTACTACGCATGCGCTGCATTTAACTGGGTTCCTTCGGCAACAAACAAAAGCTGAAAATTGCTGGGTTCTTTGCATCGTTACCTTTTCTAACATATCTTTGTAATAAAAGACTAAAGCCATTAATACACTGCGTTTAATTATAGAGAAAAATAACACAGATAGTGCGGGTGTTGAGTAAATAAAATGATCGCTCTATTGACGACATCAGGTTTGTTTTTTGAAATCCTTGTGCACGTGCTGAATTGCATCAGCAAAAGCACGCGCGAAAACTGTGTTCAGCCACCTTAATTTTCTCGCCCTCCTCCTCTCGCGCGTGACTCGTACTTCGCGCTCGCCTGGCTTTCGCCTCTGTTCGCCTAAAATACGCAAAAAATGCGCCTGTTCTGCAGGCTTTTATTAAGTTTACATGAAGACTAACTCTAGACTGGTTTCGGTATTTTTTTGCTGTATGAGTTTGACCCAGGATGCGTTTATAATCATGAGGGTAGTCAAGAAGAACATACAGCTTAGAAGGGGTGGCTTTTGAGGCGAAACATGGCACAGTAGAGGAAAGGCCACGAGTTATGCAGGTTTAACAGAGAAACAGTAGCGTTTCATCATAATTTTCCTTAATGCTGTGGCAGGGTTTTGATGTTCAAAGATTCCATTGTCATACCGGAGTAATCAGGTTGTTTTTTTTCTTTTTTTTTTTAGGTTGTGTTTCTTAAAGAAGGCTGTGGTTACTGTGCCAAGATTTTGCCAACAATTGAGAAAATATCTCTAGAGGCGAAGTATTTAGGTGAGTATTGAAACGTTGTACGGCCCTATGTTCCTCAGGGAATTAAAGGGCTTAAGCAATTGAAACGTTGTGATGCAGTAGTTTGTCATGTGGTGATTACACAGGGTTGCATGGCATTGTTGGTTTACATTTCAATAATAGTGAAGTTTGTAAATTCCAATTTGATATGTTAAAGTCAAGTCTGCATTCGAGCCAAGTGGCCCATCAGGGCAGAGCTTATCCCGGTTTCTGTAGCATGAAGAGACAAGGAGTATTTCTACTCCCCCCCGGATGGAATGCTAATCCATCACAAGGTTACCCCAGCATTATATTTGCCATTACCCATTTATACACCTGGTTGGAGACAGGCACTGTGAGAGTGAGGTGTCTTGCCCAAGAACAAAATGCACTGTCGTCCTCGGTCAGGGCTCGAACCCGGAACGTTCGATCCGGAGAGGCCACCGCGCCTCCCACATTTTTTACAAATAGGTAAATCTTGTTTAGCATTGGTGTCCTCAAGTAGAATATTTGGAGTTAAAAAACTGTATGTCTTGACACGTACATTAAGTTTTCATTGATTCTTCAAAAACATCTTTTACGACGCCTATTGCTCAGGTATCAACGAATAAAGACTGATGTTCAACAGAATTGTCATGCTTGACTACTGTTATGAAGTTATGAATTTTTGCGTTGTACAAAAATCTACCCTTAAACGGAAGAGAACTTTAAAATGATAGGTTACTAAGATAGAAAAATACCAAAGATATAATAATAAAACAGTAAATAGCCAGGATGGTTAAGATAACGGAAAGATGGAGACAGATTTCGAACGACAAATTCATTGTCTTTATCATTGTCGTTTTGTTTGCTTGGCAGGTGCTTCGGTGTTCGTGCACAACTGTTCATCAGATCCTCTCACATGTGAGCGATACAGCATTACAGGCTATCCTACAATCACTGCATTCCGTAGTCTGAGCTGGTCTACTGTTGAAAGTTGTTCAAGTTCTCACTCTACTTACCTCAGACTTGACTACCACGGCGTTGTCTTTGTAAGTCTTCATAATTTAGCAGCTGGTTTAGCCTTATAAAAATCAAAGTAAAAACGTTCCACTGGCCAAAACCGCGCGAAAATGTGTGGCGCAGGAAAACGGGCAACGTGCTCTAAGCGCGCGAAAACGTGCAACAGGTTGCAATCGCGGGAAAAGAGGCAACGTGTTCCAAGCACGTGTAAACGTGCAACAGGTTCTAAGCGCGTGGAAACGTGCAACGGGTTCTAAGTGCGCGAAAATGTACTGCAGGCTCCAAGCACGGGAAAACAGGCAACGTGTTTCAAGTGCGCCGAAACATACAGCAGATTCCAAGCACGTGAAAATGTGCTGTAGTTAAACTCTAAGAAAAGGGGATTATATCTTTTGGTTTTGCTCCTGATTGGGTGAAGTAGTAGCTCGATTCAGATTGTAGACACGAACACTATGTAGGATAAGCCTGGAAAATTGTCTCAAACTTTGAGACGATTTTGAGGTAACGATTTGTGAAGATTATTAATGCAATTCCATATAATAACATCTTTATATAGTATTTTTTCCAAACTTTGCTCTAATGAAGAACAGAAAGAACTGTTGCCTTTTTTCTTTATTGACAGGCAAAAGATGTTTTAGAGTGGTTATCAAACATCAGTCAACCTGCTGTGGATAGAACGCACTTGTTTGGCTCCATTCCAGACATGGTATGTTGTTATAATTTCCTTTAATGCCTCTTTTTTCTATTAAAGCACTGAGGCTCATTTGGACACAAAGTAAGTGACTTGACTTGTAAGGGTACGATGTTCAGTTGTGGCGATTCTGTTAGTATTCGATGAGGGGGGGCAGTGAGCAAATTAAATGTTGTGTCGGGAGGGGGGGGGGGGGTAAACGTGTGATGAAACAGCATCCCAGCCAGGGGGAAGTAGCACTACTCCTAATGGTATCCTAGGTCCAAAGCACGATTATTATAGGGGAACAGTCAGCTGGCGCACATGCGCATTAGATACCATTTCATAGCTAATTTGCATATCACAATGATCCGATCCATCCTGTTTTACCCAAATATGATAAAAACAACATTATATGATGAGCAAAAGCACACTCAAAAACAGGTTTTTCAGTAAACGATTGCAAAACAAGCAAAACACTGCGCAGATTGAAGCGGAATTCTAGATGAACTTTGATTTCAAGTTGGGGTGAACTCTTTTCAAAGATTAAGTGAGAAAAGTGGTGTCCAGGTCAGCGCGGTCCCAAAGCTGACTGTGTCCCTTTAAAGCTAGTTGAGGATAACAATGAACTTTGATTTCAGTTTTGCAACTTTCCATTTAGCTTGATATTTCAGGTCTTAAAGTTTTCACTCTTGCTTATGTCAAACTCCTCAAAATATTGGCAGTGAAAAACATTTTTCTGCAAAAGGATTAAACTACGATCTACTGCAAATTCTGTATAAGTGTTAATCACTCTTCGAACAACTGGCTGGGGTGGGGTGGGTAAAGAAACTGGAGTTAGCCGCTGACCTGTTTAAGCTGTAAGCCCAAAATTGATAGCAACGCGTTTTATGTCGAGTTCCACGTGAATTAACATTTCTGAAAAAAATATTATCTCGCTTTAGCTCAATAAATATCTGAGTTTCTTCTTTCTTTGCAGGATGTGGATGTCAGGTTAATTGGTACTTTGTACACGCGGTCCTTAGCTCGGCGCTATCTAGCGACAACTCTCGCGAACAAGTGGTATCCATATAACTGTTTTCAGCTGATTTGTGAGCTTCTCTATGGTCGAGTTCCATGTTATGTAACGTACACTCGAGATGTCGTCGATGACGGTAGCAAGGTGAACGCTAAAGATCAGGATCTTGTTTTGTCAAAGGTGAGTTCTTTGCCTCGACGATTTTCAAAATGGCGGCTCGTGAGGAGAATACGGCTTTCTCCCGCTCGCCGTTTTGAAAGGAAGAGAGGACCCTGGGGAAGAGGACGATGAGACGCGCTTTTGCTGGAAACAAGTGTGTATCCCTTGTATTCGGTTTGGGAAAAGTCGATTCTGGTAGGCCGGATTGATTGCCAACTGAAGTTACTAGCTTCCACCTTTCTTGGCATGAACTTAAATCCGTAACGTACAAAAGAACGGATAGAACACGAAACTAAACCAAGCACCCCTTCTTACTGCGGTAAAATACAGTGGAATCTTATTAACACGACCACCTTCAGGCCATGGAAAATTGGTCGAATTAGCGGAGTGGTGGTATAGCGGAGTTCCACTCTCCTGCTATTCTTGTTAGTCCTTGGAGCGGTCAAAACTGCCATTTAACTAAAGGAGTCGGCTAAATCATCTTCATAATGTCAAAAACGTTTCTAACCAGTCATATATTTTATACACTCTACAAGTATTGCGAATGATAATTATTTAATATAGTATTTTTCAAATGAGTGTCGTAAAACCAAAACCAAATCAGTTACTTACCAATTACACTACTCAGCCAATCTCAAAACTGACCACACTGAGTAAAATCAAGACTAAACCAATTACTTACAAGTTAAACAACTCATCCAATCTCAAACCCAGAGTAAAACCAAAACCAAAGTAATTGGCTGATCATTTTCGATACGCAATTGAAAACTGCTTTAAATATTATTTGTAATGAAAATATCTAAAGATGCTGTGAGAGGACTTTACTCCAGTTTATTCGTTGATTCAAGATTCTTTTTGTAACATCATTTTTGATCTGTTTTACTTTTCTTTTTTTCTCATTTGTTTTTAGCTTGAGCTTCAAAGAAGTGATGGTGTTCGAGTCAAAGTTTTTCAGTTGGGTCAAAGTGTGGAATCTTTAATCAACAACCAGAGAGACACGAGACTGCACATGTTTCACGACACTCACAGGTTTGTTGCATTGAATTCGTTCAGTTAACCATCTAAGCGGATCCACTTGCATCATCGGTGGTAGACTTGCCGCAAGTCGGCTTTTCGTTAAAGCGCTTCTTGTTTACCTACTAGCAGACCGTGTAACGCTTTTTATTGGTTAAGCAAGAACAGAACAACCAATCAGAGACCACCTTATTAATGTGGAATTTTTCGGCTTGAGGAGGCGAGCTAGGTCCAAGTCTCCAACCGTGGGTATTTCGGTGCGCCCGCGATCCGTGGAGAGGATTGCGTGCGCACCGAAACACCCACGGCTGGAGACTGAACCTGGAGGGACCTGGAGGCGACTCAGTTCACGAACGGCACATGTTGGAAAAAATGGCCATTTTTGTCAAGTTTGTCGCTTGAAATTCTTTTTGATCTTCCTCGGTCACTACTATCCTCCTTTAGTTTTGATTTATTATGGTATTGTGGTGTTTTTCTAGATTCAAAAGATAGTATTTTATGGCTTGCCATAATTAGAGAAAACTTCTTTCGTCAAAAAAGTTACTTAAAGTTCGTGAAGCATCTCCTTTGAGCAAACTGATATATTTTTAAGCAACAGAGCATTTTTTCCGTGTTTACATAGCCTCATCTAAAATCAAACAGGGCTGGGAGAAGAGGGTAAGTTTCTAGAGAAACTGTGGTGCTGCATCGGTGGGGTGTATTACAAGATAATCTGGTTTTAACAACTAAGTAGATAATATGAATTGGCCACCGTATAGAGATTCTTGAGGGTTGGGACAATTCGAGACAGTTATGCAAACCCTTAACTACGTCTCGGGTTTGCATAACTTTCGAGAATCCTCCCAGCTCCTCGAGTATTTAAATGAGGCTTTGTAAACACGGAAAAGTGCTATATTACTTTCATCTTAACACACCTATCGACCAATGAGAGTGTAGCTAGTTCATATAGCGAAGTTATTTCACCAACAGCTATGGCTTGTTGAACTGCATAGCATTGTAATTTAAATACACATCGGGACTTGATGTTTCAGATACGACATGCCAAAGAACTTCAAATGTGAACACGACCACAAGATCTGCACAGACTCTGCCGTGCGCTTTGTTCAAGACCACCGGCGTCTTCCAGTCCTTCACATGACGTCAGCAGCATTTCACACCAAGTTAGGGTCAGTACAAGAGAGCAAAAAGCGAAAGCCCGAGTGAACTAGAGTTAAGCTATAATTGTTAAATGTTAATGAGGTTTCTTCAATTCTCATTTACTTTCATCGGCGCGCGGTCAATCCTGCTGAAAGCGGGCGAGAGTTGAGTCGGACATCTTCTGCGCATGCTTATCAATGAGCGACTTCTCGTCGACTGCGACTATCATAAACATTTGAGCTGCTTCATATTCGATGACAACCCAAGAGTGAGAGAGAGTGGAAGGTCAAACGATAATAGGAGATTAATTTTTTAGTTCGTTTAAGGAAGCCGCTGTGCAAGGTAAGTGCAGGTGCAAAGACTAGACTGATCTGCTCCTGCATTCATATTGTTCAGCGGATTCTCCCACCAGAAAAAAAAGACTTTTGAGCCTCTACGGAGCAGAGAGCTATCACAGGGATTTTGCATTTGGTGAAAATGTTACGGAAGTTGTTGTGAAATTAAAGCAGATTGAAATAAAGTTTTAGAAATTTTCTCACATAAATATGTTTTAAATTTGGAAAAAGAACCTACTCAGCTTTTACTACTTAAGATCATATCATTTGGCTTTTGAAGAGTTAACGGCATGATCGTGACAGTGCCTCTTAAATAGCATTCTCTCACTGATCGTAACAGTTTGTTTTGCTTTTATTACAGTTCTGAGGAGAATGCAAACTTTGAACCCTTTGCACACAACCTGCCCATTTTATTTGCACTTGCACACAAAAACAACGTATCCAAGGACAGCTCTTTTTACAAGGTATGAAAAATGACACGTCTAAGTTAAAGGAGTTACGTTACAGAGTAACATTTTAATGACAAACTAACGAAATGTCGTTAAGCTATATGGTGTACCTTTTAGGAGCTTACAGAGTCAGTTTACGGTACGTATAACGAGATGGTTCTCGTTAAAGTTTGAGTTGCGTGTCAGATACGTCACGTTTCAATGTTAGACCAAGAGTGGTTCACCTATATGCTGTTCTTTTTAGGAGCTCACAGAATCAGCTTACGCTATGTATAGCGAGATGGTTTTTGTTATCCTGGATATTGATGAATTTGCTCACTGGGCGAGCCGTTTTGTACCCAGAGATTACCATGCCAAGCATGCTTTTGGTAAGTAGCTTTATTCGCCGCTTTAGAAACGAAAAGAAACCTCGGGGGGAGTCTCTTGTGGGATGGTTACTTAGGCTGTGTAGCTTGGCGCGCTAAGAAAACGGGAAAGCCGCGAGGAGCCTGGGAGAGAGACAGCTTCGCCGCTTTGTGCGCAATAGCTTCTCGTCTTTTTTTTTCCCAGTGACGGTCCCACAAGTCATTGCGAGGTGCGACTTGCCCCAGGCTTCTAATCATTTCTGAAGTAGCGAGTTTGTCTTCCTTGGTTTAGAAATCTCAGAAACCAGCCTCTGTATATCGCGGACAATTTCCACTTAAAGGTCGGCACTGACGCTAGGAGACCTGTGGGGACGTGAAGTGGGGGGAGGGGGTGGGGCAAGCTCCTTTGTCTGTACACATAGGACGCATGAAACATCGTTTCCTCAGATGTCCGGAAATTTTTTCGGATATTCAAAAGTTTCCAACATGTTTAGGAAAAAACAACATATTTAAAAAATTCATGGGAAAGATTCATAGCTTTCTTTGGCTTAGAATTGCATTTTCTTCCCTATTTTTTTTGAAACATTACTCAGATCTATGCCAGAAACATTCCAATTAAGCTATTTTCCACTCGAAAAAGCTTTCTATGTCACTAAAAGCGCTTAAGCAGCAATTTTCAAAATGGCGAATGCTGGCCGGTAACATTGAAGTGCCTGATATTTCTTCCTCAACTCCTACTACGGCAAGCCGGAAGATTTTGAAAATTGTGGCCTAAGTAATTCAAAATCGGTGTATTTTAAGGACAAAAAGTAAGAGATATTTAGAGGGTTTTCCGAGATATTTAGAATTTTGTGGGATATTTAAGAAATTTTTGGAGAATTTCCGAAAAGATATTTAGGCCGGCGATTTTACGTGAAATTTGTGGAAAGGCCTAAACAGTACGCAAGCAGGTGAACTCGAAGCGGATCTTGGTTTATTTCTATGTTATAGCGGTCACAGTTTGCAAGAACATTGCGCGATGCGAAATTTAAAATTGACTGAATTCCCTGCTTTAATGGTTAGGTGGCACGTAATGACATTCGCTATATTCACAGGCTACACATTTGGCTGGGACATAGTAAAGGAGACTGGTTAGCAAACTCGGCGAACTTCAAAGAAATATGTCTTTGTTTACGAATTTCAACGTCACGTGACATTGACCCAGCACACAACCTTTCAAGATGGCGTCCGGTTTCGAAGATTATATAGCGTGTCTTTAGCTTAGCGTGTTTTAAATCGTTTTCCTCTACTAATTACTGCTGGGAGTAGCGTTCGAAAACGCACCTACACTCACACTCAGAATCGTAAGATATATTAGCGAGATAAAAACCAAATAATGTTATCGCATTTCTATGCTGAATATTTGGCTGTCGATCCGGCCTGTGGACCAGTTTCGAGACGCATTGTCCACACTACGTTTTAGAGAGGTCATAAGAACGTTTGAGGGTAAATTAGCTGAAACACTTATTCACACAAGACCCAGTACTGCATTTAGTTTGTTTTGTGCTTTAAACGGCTAAAACTTCCAAAACCCGGCTTCACAAGACAAAAACGGATAAATCAAAACCATTTACACCAATACTCCATTTCCGAATTAACCTTAGCCTCTTTCTCAAAGCGAATCTTGCTACCCATCCTTTCAATTCAAAATGAGATTTTATTCACATGAAAATTGAACTCATTTTCATATGAAAGAATGGGCAGCAAGACTCGCTTTGAGAAAGAGGCTGGTTGTGCACCAGGCCTCGCCTTGATAGAGAGGGTCAAGGCAACTAAGCAATGGGCTATTTATTCTCCTTTGTTATGAATCTTTCCTTTTGTCCTTTTCATTTAAATATTTAGTTCGACTCCCGAGTTTCTTGTACCCTTTAACAAGACCTTGTCTCTCTATTTAGGAAGACAAGCCGAAAACGTCCCAGTGCTTTACCACTATCCGCGGCTGTGCATTATTGAACACAATGACCATCAACATGCAGCGTTCTATCCTCCTGTCGAGGAAATGCAGAGACTGGGGACTAGAGTCCAGGCACGTCTCGACCAGATCACATCCCAACAGATTATTAAGTTCGTTCAGGATTATTTAAAAGACCCCGCGGCGTTAATCATGAAAACTGAGTTTTTTCTAAATGCGAGAACGCAATGTAAATATGAGTATATCAAAGCTAACTTGCGATTTTGCCATCTCAAGTGACGCAGGCAATTCCCCGGAATGGAAGATTAGGTCCGTTGTTGAGCAGTTGGTCATAATCGTATTCCTCGGTAGTGGACTGGAACTAGCGTGCAACTGAGGCTAATTCGGGGAGGCTTTTAGGCTCGATTACCAGCCGCTGTTCGGGAAAGGAGCCCGCGATAGACCAGACACGAGAGATCGACGGAAATCTAGCCTAAGAATCTTTTCAAATTCAAATGACATTTAGAAAATCTTATTAATGATATTCTCCTGCATGAGCTTCCATTGCAGGCTAGTAGTTCCTGTCCAATACCTAAAGTACGCATATGGCTTAAGTGAAATGATTCTGTAGAGAAAATATACTTTCGATGTAGAAAGCATAACGTTAAAATGGTCAAAC
>JAHPZR010033722.1:0-5000 GCA_019787425.1 Platygyra sinensis | reverse complement strand
GCTTTATGCCATACCGTTTTATGGAGAGATGTCCTGAAGAGAAGAAACGTACAAAGTGATGGCTCGATTCCTGCAAAGTGATAGCTGTCTAAGAGTTCGGTGATCTGTTCCATAGGAAATTCGTTCCATAAAGTATTTCAAACCAGATGATCTCGCTCGATGCCTGGATTTTCAGAGAGAGGAAGAGATTTTGCTGACGCAGTGACTTAAGCGAGACGAATTTGGAATAACCGTCCATCGATTCATGCAGCCGTTTTTGCATCTGATCTGAGAAACAACAGCAGTCAGTCGGCACAGCCGACAGATAGTTTTGTATTTGCCCGCTACTAATCTTAAGACTCCATTTCTGAAGCCATACAGGTTTAATTCCTGGATATTCAGTAACACACTTTAAGGTAACATCAGCACCAATATCTTCAAGAACAAGATCACTCTTTTTTGAGTCTTGACAACCTTCTAACTCACTTCAATATAATAATAACAACAATGACATTCGCTGATGTTTTGAAGGGAAGGGACGCTACAATTTCCACACTCGCAGGAAAAGAACACAAACATTGTGTCATGGGATAATCATTTTGGTCTACGTTGAACGAATGAAGTTAAAATAATTTGAGAAAGTTAACGGACTTGACTTTTATTTATACGAAAGTATGTTAATGCGAGATCGAAGAATGCGCGAATTTAGTAAATATACGCACCACACGCTACAGTCTCTTTGACTTCTACATATCATTGCCTTCGGGTCAGTCCATCAGAGCTCGTTCGAGTTCTTTGTCAGCATCCACCTCATTTGTCTATCCATTCTTCGTTGGCCAGAGAGTTGTCAGCATATAAATCAGCTCGGCCGTCATCATTTAACTATTCACTTTGCTTTGTTGACAAGTGCGAGTCGTCATTCTCTACAGCGATATAATAAATTTCAGAGTCTTCTAAGTCAAAGCTCATTTCAGAATCCGACGAAGTAGAAGATATTGTTGATAAAAACAGAAATCTGTCGACTGTGGAGCCCCCAGCGAAAAACTTGTGCGGCAAAGACTTCTACGCTCATGCACAGAGTAAAAGGCCCGACTGGGACAGCCGAAGCTTTCGTTCTCGAAGTGACGTCACGGCTTTACTCTCCCCCAGACTCCTTATGCTCGGTCGTGAACCATACGAAACTCGGTTTCAAGGGGGCACAGAAATTCGAGGATTTAACCAAATCGAAAAATTTTTGTGGCTAATTACTCCACAAAATAAGCTTTATTGTTTTAGCGAAAAAAAATTTTTGAGGTTAGGTGCACTTTAAAGTTTTGTACAGAGTATTGTTATTGAAACAGTCATGACAGTGGATTCATTTGAAAAAGTCTGCGACTTTACTTCAGTTCTGTAATAAAATTTTATTCATCCGTAAAAATCTGTCATTCTTTGAACAGGGTACGATGTCTACAACGATCACATAATTGTTAAGTGAAAATAGACAGTGAGCAGATAACCAGTGTCCGTAAAGCGGGGTTGACAATATATGAGAGTTTGTGACTCGAGACACAGAAAAGTGTCCGTTGTCCGTATTACCTGATGTCCGTATAAAGCGAGTTAACTTTAGAGAAAATATATGAGCTTTTTGTCGGGACAAACGAAACTGTCCGTATAAAGCGGGTGTCCGTATTAAGCGGGTGTCGTTAGAGCGGGGTTCCACTGTATATAAGTGGTACTATGGTGAATTTCATATGCACCCAGGTCTTAATCTCAATTTCAAAAATTCGGGGAGAAGTTTCCAAATTCTGCCCTTGTGTTGCGGACAAACTGCTCAATACCAACTACAATCTGTTCTTTATTCAATAGTCGCGCAACATTGAGAGACGCAAAAGAGGGCATGTTACCCTTACCCAGCCCACAAATTGTAAAAACAAATAACGGCCACCCCTCAAAGAAAACCCAAAAAATTTATAAGTGAATAACTGCAATTGAAAAAAAAGAAGAAAATAGAATAATAACTATTAATAAAACTAGTACTTTGGGGTTGCACAATCAATGGGGCATCTTCCCAGAATGTTGCAATTTGAAAATTGAACGCTAAAAGAGGGTGGCTAACCACCCAATCTAACCCCCCCCCCCCCCTTCCCCCAACTAAATCCCAACTAAATCCGCCACTGTAATACTAGCACCTTTTCGATCACGCAAAGGTGAAGAAAAAGGCAAACAAAACTCATAATGTTCCTTAATTTGAGGTTTCTGACAGTGCTTTTAAAAAAGAGATTTCTTATGTAGACAGTAATACCTGTATGTATTGGAACATATCTTCGGTCTTTGCACACCAGCTTCCCCACAATGTAGAACCATTGACTTGTTTGACCTCGTTATTGAGCCGTCCTTGTGACGGGTGGTGTCCCTTGATAAAGCTAGACGCAGAAACCTGTTCATCAAGTATTTGTCTTCTTTCAAGCCCTGCTGCAGCGCTGCAGTCTTTGTAACGACCTTCTGTTAAAGGATTTGTGGAAAGAAGAATCGAGATAGCGCTGAGTATTGTTATATTGTTTTATCGTTGAAATAAGTAACACATATTTCTATAACATCTGAAATACCAACAAGCTTTGAAAGACTGGCTACCAAAGTGCCATCTAACCAATCACAGCAAATGCAAACAGCCAAATAAACCAATCAGAACTCGGAGCGCTTGTGTGAACCAGTGTCGAGAACGGGAAAACATGCGACCTATACCAAGCGCGGGAAATCATGCAGACGTTGCCAGGTGGGAAGGTAGGTAGGAAAACATGTACCCCCTTCCCTAACGCGGGAAAACATGCGTCAGCCTGGTCAATGCTAGTTGAGATATTGATCCATCCTGATTGGTCGATCAAACCTGCTGTCATTGATAACTGGGAGGGTACTTTGCATGAGTTCTTTCAACCAATCGTTGAGCTGGTCAAACAAAAATAAAAGTGAACTGACATTTGAAAAATAACACTGACGCACTCTATCACGGCCTGTTGCTTGTTTTATCTTCGATGTTTTTACATTGTTTAAATTCTTCCTGTGAAACGTTTTCTTTTTCTTTAAACAACGCACTCATGAATGTGATTGGCCGTGACTCGAGTCAGGAATGTGATATCTCCTAGTTATGGACTTCTCGTGAATTCACCTTTTGTGTTACATCCATACACTTCTACTCTCATGCAAGCGGTGCCGTATGCATTCCATTCCAATGCTCTGATTCTTATCACTTGTGCTATGATAGCCTCTTCCAGCTTGTTCGTCACGACGGAATTGTCATCGCTGTTTCCCCTCAGTGCCTACGCAAAATGTAACATGTGAGAAACTTGTTACATTTCTGAAATAGTCTCTCGTGTGCAATTGAAGATGGCTGGACTCTCAGCATTATGACAGATTGAGCACTGACCACTCAATTCATTTTCAACTGACGTTGCCTTTATCTTTTGTTTTATTGATATTCTGGCAAGTTTGTAACAATTTTAAAATAAGGGTATAAATTAGTGGTCTCATAGTGGTTAGATTCCTTCTAAGACTTGAGGTTTTCTCCTAAAAAAACTCGGTTTGTTTTATGTTTGTTTGTTTGCCTGTTTTTTATTGCCCTCACCGTGATTGACTGTGATGCATGTTTCAAGTTCAAAAGTATTTCCACGTGTTTATGTTTCCTTCTATTCTTCAATGAATTTTCTTTTTATACTGCTTTTGCTGCCCCTGTTCCAAGAGGCAATCCTGTATAAATATGAACATTTACCGTGTGTTTGTCAAAGGATTGGTACGTTTTCCAACTCACTCCGCCGTCACAACTGTAGTTTAACGAATACTTTTTGACCCAGTTCCCCAATGGATAGTCTAAGCCCTGAGTGGCCACGCCTGTTATCACTGTCTCTTGGCCGAAATCAATCTGCAAGTATGGATCATCGTCCCAGTCCATCGCACACCAACCACCAAAGGTTTGATGCTGAATACGTCTACACCGGAAAAAAAAAACACGAAGAACCAGTTAGTAACTTATTCATCTTTTAAAGCAAAGGAAATTAGTAAATTCAACATTGGAGAGGTTTTCATTAGAGTGTCGAGAAGTAATTGATTTTGCCACAACTAAGCTAAATGATTGGCTTAAGAATCTCGCGCCACTCTTTCATCCAATCAGAAGTAAAGCCAAACTCACTCACATTCATTTTCTCGCGCTTTGCGTCAGCTACAAGTAATTCGAGTTTTGATTGGTTCACTGTATTGTTTGTGTTCTTTGTGATTGGCTAGAGTGATTACTTGGGTTTTGGTTTTACGACACTCAGTCGAAAACTACTCCATCCTGTGATGGCATTTCAAGTTTGTCGTTTGTAATCCGTCTCAATCTTCTCCATCCTTAACCATCTTTGTTCCTTTATGGTTTATTATTATCTCTTAAGTGTTTTTCCATCTTAAAATTAATTCTTAGTAACCTATTCTTTTCAGTTTTCCTTTAATTCAACTTAGTAATAGACCAATTTCGTTATATTAAAATTGTGGGGAATAAACCCCACAAACTCTGTAGTTATTCCCCAGATCCTCACACTGAGGTCTTTTGTTTCAGGCTGAATTTTAATATATCGAAATTGTTCCATTCTGTACGCGGCCAAAATAAATCAAAATACCGTAATTGCTCCTTTAAACAGTGTATGTTTATATTTTAACATAGTGGATGAAAGCCGAGTGTGTGATCTTTCAAAGTAAAGCTATTGAGCAGTACTTTCACGAGATGCTATCTTTCATCATATATTATAACATAACTAAAGTAAAGCGCGCGCTCTGATTGGTTAATTCAGCATCTACTATTTGCCCATGGTGTATGCTGCTGACGTACTCCATAACTAAAGCAAAGCGCGCACTTTGCGATGTAGCTCAATAAAAAATCTTCTGTAGGGAGGTTTGCTAAGCACTCGAGAAGCTAGAGTCGCACTCGGCTATCGCCTCGTGCGACTCTAACGCTTCTTTCGTGCTTAGCAACCTCCCGCGTGCATCCATAACTCAATAGTACACGCTATGGCGTT
>JAHPZR010033721.1:0-10039 GCA_019787425.1 Platygyra sinensis | reverse complement strand
GGAAACCCTCCTCACCTTCATGTATCCGAGCTTCCGAATAGTGTCAATAATAATAAAAATGATGTAATTTGTTTGTGATCAGTGAGCGCTTCTTTTCAAAGGTGAAATTGTTAATAAATTTGGAGAGTTGCTTCAGGCGATTTCTAAACAAAGTGACATTATCATAGTCTTAAACGCCACTAGAGATTGAGTTCCAGATCATAGTTCTCTATGTCGAAGAGAAAGTCTGCCTGTTTCCTTTTTGGGTCTGTCCAGTACCAGTTGTTTAGATCGTCGAGAGTAATACTTTGTCGCTTTCACAGAAAACAATTCGGTTATTTGTGCTGGGCCAGCTTGATAAAAGGCTTGGTGGACGTGTTTTAATATAGCTTTTTTTATAAATGTATGATAATGGAAGCCAGGTGGCTTTTTGTAGGATATAGGTGTTATCTCGGTCGCGTGGTAGGTCGTGAATAAGCCTGGCTGCTTTTGTATGGATCTCCTCTAATTTATTGAATAGCGGTGCGGTACATCCACCCCATACTGGAATACAAACACTTTCTATTGTTTAAGAACATGGCCTTGAAGACGATCTGTTAGTAACTGAGTTAGAGGAAATGAATGATTAATTTTCTTTCCATTCTTTCCAGAAACCTCTGTCAGCGTGGAAGATTTATGTCGTCAATTAAGAGATCAGAAGGAAGAATGCCGAAAGCTACAGGGAAAGTAAGCAGTATCTCACTGTGTTTCTATATTAGGGCTAAGTTGTACTACAAAATGCTGCAAGTGCTGTTCTCATTCACTAACTGCTGAACTTCTCCAGCTAACTGATGATCTTGAAGTAAGGTAGATCGTCACCGACTACGATGTCATTTTCCTTCTTCCCTATTTTATGCGGGTTGTTTCTTTGTTAGACGGTGTTTCTTGATGATGAACTCAAGTAGAATGATTCCATAATTCCATAAACAAAACAGCATTGAATACCTATTACTAGCCGCCCAAAATGATTTGACCACTCAACTAACACGAGCACGCATTGAATTGTAAATTAAAGCTTATAATATAAGTAGAATGTGAGAAAAGCATTATTCAGTTGCACTAGCTACTCCGAAAAAGAATTCCGAGGTCTTCCGACTCGAGTCGTAGCTACAACCTCGTGCATAGGTAATTGGTCCCACTCATATCGGGAGAACTCGGAGTTTTTTTTCAGAGTCTTTCTCGCTTTGATTCTAGGAAGCTTAATATACAACATCATTTTTGACAAAATTAAACTGATTCATTTCCATCATTGGTTATCCCATAAGAAAGGATCTTTGAATTCTTTGGTGTTTGATTTAAACCTTATTCGTGCAGAGTTGCAGAAATGGAGGAGACCCATCAAGAAGTTCTGTTAAAAGTACGAGAGGACATGAAGAGAGAGGAAGAAAAACAAGTATCCAGAGCAGTCGCTGAAGTGAGATCTGAGGAGGAAGATAAACAGCAGGAAATGATTCAGCAAATGAAACAAAAGGAACGAGAAAGGATACAAACAGCTGTGGATGCTGAAAGAAGAATCTTGGAATCACAACATGGCAGCGTCACACAGTTACAGCAGGTTAGAAGAGTTGATCTCTTTGAAGAGTGCCTGTGTGTTTACGCTTGATATTCATAAGCCTGTTGAGCTGGAGGCTTATTGAGTGCAAGTGAGCCTATTCTTCTTCTAAATTAAAGACGATTATGTTATTAAAGGACTGCGGAGGAAGTGCCGCTAACAACGCAAAGTAATGTTTCTTCATCTAGATTCTAACAGAGTGAAACTTGTTAAAATCTCAGCGAGGAGATGAATATTAACATTCACGTAGGCGATGTGTTCAGTTCGTAAATGTCTTGTAAGACCTCGCCGAATTTTCTCTCTCGTCCTTTGGGATGATCGTGCAACCCTGTTACACGATTATAGTAAGTCAGTTTTTATTTACCGTAATATATCTAGCCATGTTGAAACGTCTTTTCTTATAGGTTCTAAATGATCGAACGAAGGAGTTAGAGAATCACCGAGTTGCTCTAGCAACAGCCAAGTCTCAGTATGAACAAGCTAAAGATGGATTGCAGAGAGCTAAAGAAACTGAGGTAAGCGCTGAAATGATACTCACTCTACAACTTTCTCCTTAGCGAATGAACTCGTACTTCCTTAAGGTGATTCACGTGTTTTGCATTGTGCATTCCTACTGCGCACGACTTTTGCGTCATCAGCGCACGCACATTAGCGCGCGCGCGTACAAAACATAAGAGATCTCCCTCAAACTAAGCTCGATAGCGAGATAGAAGCTCCTTTTCTCTTAAACGAGCACGGTGACCCCCACTTTTTATTTTATATATTCAATGAGAAAAATATCCGCAATAACTGAGAAAAAATTTGGCAGAAATCTATGGCTACTTTTTTGGCAAATGACATAAATGCTACAGATAGAGACGTAACGGGCCCAGCAGAGCAAGTCCAAATTATGTTTCTTTTAAAGGATAAAAGTATCAATTAATGATGCAGGGTATGTGAAGCCATTTTTTCTGGGACGTAGATGAATAAGCAATCAAAGAAAGTCGAACTCTGTGTGATGTAACACGCCGCATTGAAGAATAATCGAGCTTATTTGTCGCCCACTGAGATAACCAAAAGTCACCTAAATAACCATATTTGTCAGCATCATGGCATGAAAACAAGCACGGTGACCCCCTCTTTTTATTACGTTTTTAACATCTCCTTGTACTGTAATGACATCATACCAAGTTTCATCGGAAATCTATGGCGGGTTCTTTTACTCGGGAATCACCTTAAGGTTTTAAGTAAACAATTTTAATTATTTACTTGTTAAAATAAATTAGAAGTAGGAATTTGCCGAGACATATCACACTGAGAGGCTCTTCGTCTACTGTTTCCAGATCGAAATGGAATTTAGAAGCACAGAATAGGCGTTAAGAAATAAAGAGCTCGAAAGAAATGGACGACTGATTGCTGGCAGTCGATAGTAGCTGTGAAGGGCGTGGTAGATCACTAAGGGCGCGTTCGTTTAGGATATTCCGGAATATATTCTGGAATATATTCCGGCTATTCTGCTCCCAGGAGTAGAATAGCCAGAATGGAAATCCAGGTATTCCGTAATGAGTTAAGAGCTCCCAAACAAACGCTTACTCGAATTTTTCCAATTATTCTTATTCCGGATTGATCCCAAACGAACGCGCCCTTAATCAATGAACATGCTATATCTCATATCTCAATAATAGTCATTAAGTCTGGAAAAGAAAGGAAATGAACAGGTGTCAAATTTTACGTCACTTTTCAATGTTTTTCCAGAATCATTTACGAACCCAGCTTCACGAGCAAACTACTGCCCACAAGGAACAGTTGGCTCTTATTGAACGAGAAAAGGAAGAACTGAAAACTTACAAAGAACAAGAGGTTGCTTCTTTCAAGGTAGGCGATTGTATAGGAATCGGATTGGTTGATTAAGTCATGGAAATTTTTCTTTTTTGGACAATCTGGAACGCAACCCAATTTTGTCCTGATAAGGTGAAGTTTACCCGGCCTCTCCTGGAGGGTTTGTCACGTTTACGTTGTCGATTATTCTAGCAAACTATGCGTGTATCATAATGTTTTTTGTTTAGTACCTTTATTTTTGTAAAATAACCCGTTTCAGGCCTTTGTTGGTTGTGGACCAGCGTGAATAGCGGCGAGTGTAACAAATGGAGGCCTGTAGGGGTTTGCTAGTTTGTCCAAGCAGCTAACTCCGGTGCCAAGGCAACTATCAGTTGACACTTGAAGCCTTTCGGAAAATTACACGTAGCTTAAGTAACGTAATTGAAAGATGAAATGCGATTGAAATAACGCTAATTATTTCGAACATTGGTGGCGGATTCTAACAACAATGAGCGTTAAGTGGACTTATTTTTGTGCTGTACTGACCTCACTCTCTGAGCTGGCGTACTGTTGGATTTCCTCCACAAGTGAAAGCTTGTCATGAGCCATCTGTCTCAGGTGATCAAGAAGTTCATCATCATCCAGTTCATGATCCACTGTGCTTGGAACACCTCCACTGAATGTGTATTCTATTAATTTCCGCCGGAAGCGATCAAACTGGAAAATAGCATATGTTAAGCCGAGAGGTCGCGCTTTACAAACCATCTGTCTTCCTTATTCAGTCTTCCCTGAGTTGTAGCGTTACACGAGCCAACCGCGAGCGCAAGTCAACCTCGAGTCACGAGCCAACCTCGAGTCAACCACGAGTCAAGTCAATTTTTTTTTATTTTGTCCCTAAAAAAATAGATGGTAGGAAATAAAATAACTGAACATCAAGAAAAAAATATAGCTGAATGTAGATTGATAACAACACGATATTCTGATGACAGGCTCAGCTCGATCGCGACTCGCGTAGTCTTGTAGTCTGACGCGACATATAATCAGAGGACACGTTATTTGTTGTGCCCATTGCCGATTATCGAGGTACGATTGCCTTTTCCAATTTAAATAGTGAGTGACATGCCTCTAGTGACTCAGATAAAAGTTGAACGATATTATAAAACATTCGTGTCACGCGAGCGAGTTGCCTCTTTCCTGAATTTTGTGCCCGTCGACCTTGAAATTACGATAACTTTACTGAAGTGTCGAAGTGTTTAGCACTGCTGTACTAATTGTGGACACTGAAATAAGCTAACAATACTGTAAATTAAACTGAAACTTGCTAAAAATCCCAACTGGCAGGAGGCTGACCAGTTGGCTGCTAACAAAGCGTGGAGGAGTTGTGGATCAATCTAGTAGCAGGGAGAGGGATTTGAACTCGGGACCTCCGGATTACAAATCCAGCGCCCTAACCAATAGGCCAAGCCGTCTCCATTGTCACTGTCATATTGTCGTTGATTTCTTTATGAAATAAATATCACTTTGCAACACTAATGAAGTTCTGCAAACACGATCCTTCAACAGTTAACGTAATTTCAAGGTCGTCGGGCACAAAATCCAGGAAAGAGGCAACTCGCTTGCGTGACACGAATGTTTTATAATATCGTTCAAGTTTTCTCTGAGTCAATAGATAGTCAGCTAGATTCATGTCACTCACCATTTGGATAAGACAATCGTGCCTTGACAATAGCCAATGGGCACAACAAATAGCGTGGATCCTCTGAATATATGTCGCGTAAGACTTCAAGATTGCTCGAGTCGCGATCGAGCTGAGCATGTTATCAAAATATCCTGTTGTTAACAGTCTATATTCAGCTATATTTTCTCTTGATATTCAGATATTTAATTTCCTACGATCTAGTTTTTTTTGGTACAAAATAAAAGAAATTGACTTGACTCGTGGTTGACTCGAGGTTGACTTGGGCTCGCGGTTGGCTCGTGTAACGCTACAACTCGTCTTCCCTGTAGAAGGCTACAATCCTGGAATATCTCACGGCAATAATCAGCACTTTCAGCTAACAAGACGGCAACAACATTTGTATATGTAATCTCCATCATTCACCGTTCAGAGAGCTCACAGTTTATCTTCTTTACACATGAAACACATTGAACTGAGGGAGGAAGTAGAATTAAACATCTACAAGTAACTTTAACTGTCGAGATGGTAACAGTCTCATACGTTTAGGATTGTAGTTTCAGTTATTATGTTCATAATTGTTTTTTACTGACACAAAGAAAACAACGTAGAACTTTGCTGTTGGTCGAGCAGCCTGATAAATGTTCTCTGATTGTGAAGAAACCAAGGCCTCGCCAGTTGTTCTTTCCTTGGCTCACTTTGTTCTTAAGCGAATATAATTGCTACATGTATTCAACTTACTCTTTTCTCCATCTGATGGAAGTCAACCTTCAGCAGTTTCTCAGCTCTTTGTGCGTCAAGACACTGTGCTTTAGCGTGGTCTAATTCTTGTTGAGTCGCTTTATCACTCTGCGGAAAAAACGAAAATGACGAAAATCTCGCGCACTTTGTTTGTCGTCCGATTTTAGCAGGGTTTTCAATTTTGAATTAGGCAACTTTATTTTTTTTCCTTATAAGGATTCAGTATATAATATTCACTTTGAAAGAGTAAGAAGAAATTTTTCGGCAAGCTGTCGAAGACACAGAACAAACTACGTAATCTAATATCCGCGACAAAAAGTGAAAAAGTGAAAAAAGTTCTCATTAATTTTTTCCTTGTCCTTATTCATTGTTGCATATCAGACACCTGAATACTTGCATTTCTGACTCCCAAAGGATAAAAAGTGGTAAACTAACACAGTGAATATGATCAGGTCTGGCAGCTTGGTGCATCATTGAAAAATTTTCGTAAAACTTCATTTTCATGTCAGTTGACAAACAAATTGGAAAAGGGTGTTAAGTTTCCATAGCAACCAACCTGCCGTCCCTCACTAAGATGATCTCTCATTTTCTCTAACTCATGCTCCAGGTCAGCAATGGTTTTAAGTCTTTCCTTTAACTGCTTCTCCGTGCTCTGAAGTTTCTAAGAAAGAAAACCCTTCAGTGAATGTCAAAATAGCTATTTCACACTGAACGACTATTACAGACACTTGCTCTACTGAACACTGATAACAAGATCACACAAGAACTCGTCGCCTCATAACTAACAGAGCTCTACATTTCCACTGCATTTCTGAAGCTCTAATCACTATCTCTTGACATGGTTGCCATGTTGCTCAAGTGATTAAACACGATAAACATTGAAAACATTTTCCGCCGTATGTTATAGACCGAATTCTTGAAAGTTTTTCTTTTAATGAATTTAGCGATGCAATCGTCAGTACGTATGATTTAACTGTTGTGACCAAACTATAAATTAAATTAACAGATATTTAGCTTCATGGATGAATAAGTACCGTAGCTAACAAATCAGCATTCATTTTGATTCTTTTCTTCTACCCTTCTACTTTTTAGCTCTTGTCCATAAACCACACTTCAAACTAATACCTCTGTTCTTACAACTTCCAATCAGAAGCTTCGAAAACACTTCGTGAACTGCATGGCATGATACATTTCCACTAACTTCGTGTAACTACAAGACAATTTACATGCTTTACAAGTGGAATATGAATCAATTTTGACAGGAATCGTGTACGATAAACATGACAGAAAACTTGTCAAATCTTTTTTTAGCTAAAGCCGGATTCTGGCAAGTGTAAGTCGATAGAAGCCACTTAAGAGAATCGAGTCAAGGCTTCTTAAAAATCATTAAAGGTATTCGACGCAATTTCGATCGATTAAAACTAACTATACCAACTGTGACCGAGAAAGAAACTTGGAAACTAAGGAAACAAAACTATTTCACTATGGTTGACATTCCTAAAAGGTCATTAGTCACAATCTGTTTTCAAAACATCCGCATATTAACAACACAAAAGCAGCAAAGATGAATCAATTACATTAAGTCAACAACTTAAAAAGCTTTCTAATTACAAATATTAACCTGCAGTAAGATTTCAAGAAGCTACTCGTTGCTTTTCGATCACCGCAATCACGTCATGTCTACAAACAAATTCCCCTGGGGGGGTACTCCCTATAATGGCCTATACGGGGAGGCTCCGCCCGAAAGGGGTACCTTTTTGAGGCTTCAGGTATATGAAAGGGTAGGGATTTCACAAGCTGAGGTATATAAAAGGGTAGGGAAATCGGTCTTTTAGGTATTTAAAAGGGCCTTTAATTATAATACTTCAAATAGACGTGTCCCTTATGGTTGTATCAGTTTTTATATTGAGCACTACATGAAAATGAGAACAAGACTTCCTTAAGTAGGTATATATGTGAAAGGGGTACTCTTTCAACCAAAGGTATATAAAAGGGGTTCCTTTTTCTGCCAAAATGGTATATGAAAGGGTAAGGGGTTGGACCTCGGGGCGGAGCCTCCCCGTATTAAACTTTGTTAAGTACCCCCCCCCCCCCCCCAGGCAAATTCCTTAGATTACCGAAAACATCAGAGCCGAGTACCACAGGTTGACAATCCAAGAACTGTTCCGCTTGTACGAAAGAAACCGATAATGTGCAACAAGTTGTAAACTAAGAGACCAATGCTTTGGTATTTCGAAGAAATTTCTATAGACATCAAATGCTAAATACGAATTAAGTCAATTAAAAGTATGTCGGTTGAGCTCAGAAGAAGGCAAAGATTGATCTAGTTACTCGGACTATCTCATCATGTAACGCTGTGATTATCCGATTCCTAAGTTAGTTGGTGCAGTATGTGGATTTACATGTGGTTATAGTGGCAAAAGCAACACTTTGTTCAGAAAAGGATGACATTCTTACTCCTTTTGTTGCATGCAGCTCCTGCTGTAGCTTTTGCACTTCTTTTTCTGCATCTTTAGCGGCTTTCTGCCGTCCCAACTGAAAACAAATTTAACAAAAGAAAATCTTCAAAGGAAAAAAATAGGAAGAGAATTTGGGTAACAAAAGTTTAACACCTTATAAAAATCACTGACTTTACTAGACTTTCATTACTCAGTGCAACAGATTTAAAACATCTGAATAACAAAAACTAAACGAATAAACGACTGTTTGACAATTGAAACTTGTGAAGAAAGCTGGCGCGCAGCACTGCATGAAGCCCGACACTTAACGGTGAACTTTAAAAATGTCGTACACAGGTGTTGCAAAGGATATCAAAGACTAAAATAATTAAGGCATAAGTTACAAAACCCTGATAGCATACTTCACCCCCAGAAAGGTCAACTTATTGTGTAAATGATGTGGAAATGCTACCTGACAAACGACAGGAACGCTATTGAGAAAAATATACTCTCTGTCAATGTAGTCACTGTGTTGACGGTAAGATACTAAACTCGATAAAGCAGCCTTATATCTATCAGCATCAACAAGGTTGTTGCATAGTATCTTCTCACCTTTGTTGACATTGTAGAGATCGTTGAATCTTTTTCACGCAGCTCTTTTTTAAGTTTTTCAATCTCAGTCTTGGCCTGGTGAACCAGTGCATCCTTGGCTGAATTTTCTCTCTGTAATCCATTTAGCAAAGTCGTGGACTGCATCTTCTGTTTGTTGAGTTTTTCATTGTCATTGGCTAACCGAGCTATTCTTCGCTCTTTCTCAGCTATTTCAGTGCGTAAGGAAGCAATCTTGTTTGTGGTGGCGTTTGGGTCTGTTTTAACCCAAGCAGTAGCTTTAGGCTATAACGAAAAAATCGCTTTTTACCAGGGTTTGTTTTTGTTCATTGAATGATTACTCAGAGGTACAAGATATAAATTGTAAATAATTTTTTTCATAGCTGTGTCGCAGTAGCAATTGAAATAATTTTTTAAAAAAGTTATATACTATTACAGATTCTGATAGCCTACAGGCCCGTTCATGATAACAATATCATCATTATCATCATCATTTATTTGCCTCTAAGTATAACAAAAATTAAAAAAATACAGCATGTAGGTTGTTAGGCGAGGAGACCTCTGGAAACCACCAGGCTTATAGGAGAGGTCACCTCGACATCACAATATTAAATGAGATAAAGGCTGCGAAGGAGTGCGGCAGAAACTAACTCAGAAACTATTTTAATAAAAACTCTGGGTAGAAAAGCTTGACAAATTGGCAATAGATGCAGGAAGACAGTCCAGACCCTAGGTCCTTGGTAAAGAATTGTGAATTTCTTGATGTTCGTGCGACAGGAATGCACGCGATAATTACCGGCTGTTCTCGTGTCATATCTATGGACTTGACTGTTTGTCATAAACAGATTGAGGAAAAGTGGAGGCAGTAGATTATTGTGGTAGCGGAACATGAATTTAGCGATATCAAGGGTTTTGGCTAATATAAAGTCCCTGAGAAGAAAATGCAGATCTAGTAGTATGTAAGCTACCTAGAAAATCTAGTGAACAAACCTGAACCTGTAACTGGTCCTTTAGGGTGGATACTTCATTGTTCTTGGCATGAAGTTGATTCTGATACATGGCTAACTTTTGTGTTGCTGTCTTTCATTTTCCTCTTTCTCTTGTAGAATCCCTTGTAACTGTGAAACTTGCTCACGAAGCTGTAGAACAATACTTGAGTTTGAAAATGCTGAGTCCTCACCTCCAGCTCTGAGGTAAAAAAGATCAGAA
>JAHPZR010033720.1:0-10041 GCA_019787425.1 Platygyra sinensis | reverse complement strand
ACCTTCATGTATCCGAGCTTCCGAATAGTGTCAATAATAATAAAAATGATGTAATTTGTTTGTGATCAGTGAGCGCTTCTTTTCAAAGGTGAAATTGTTAATAAATTTGGAGAGTTGCTTCAGGCGATTTCTAAACAAAGTGACATTATCATAGTCTTAAACGCCACTAGAGATTGAGTTCCAGATCATAGTTCTCTATGTCGAAGAGAAAGTCTGCCTGTTTCCTTTTTGGGTCTGTCCAGTACCAGTTGTTTAGATCGTCGAGAGTAATACTTTGTCGCTTTCACAGAAAACAATTCGGTTATTTGTGCTGGGCCAGCTTGATAAAAGGCTTGGTGGACGTGTTTTAATATAGCTTTTTTTATAAATGTATGATAATGGAAGCCAGGTGGCTTTTTGTAGGATATAGGTGTTATCTCGGTCGCGTGGTAGGTCGTGAATAAGCCTGGCTGCTTTTGTATGGATCTCCTCTAATTTATTGAATAGCGGTGCGGTACATCCACCCCATACTGGAATACAAACACTTTCTATTGTTTAAGAACATGGCCTTGAAGACGATCTGTTAGTAACTGAGTTAGAGGAAATGAATGATTAATTTTCTTTCCATTCTTTCCAGAAACCTCTGTCAGCGTGGAAGATTTATGTCGTCAATTAAGAGATCAGAAGGAAGAATGCCGAAAGCTACAGGGAAAGTAAGCAGTATCTCACTGTGTTTCTATATTAGGGCTAAGTTGTACTACAAAATGCTGCAAGTGCTGTTCTCATTCACTAACTGCTGAACTTCTCCAGCTAACTGATGATCTTGAAGTAAGGTAGATCGTCACCGACTACGATGTCATTTTCCTTCTTCCCTATTTTATGCGGGTTGTTTCTTTGTTAGACGGTGTTTCTTGATGATGAACTCAAGTAGAATGATTCCATAATTCCATAAACAAAACAGCATTGAATACCTATTACTAGCCGCCCAAAATGATTTGACCACTCAACTAACACGAGCACGCATTGAATTGTAAATTAAAGCTTATAATATAAGTAGAATGTGAGAAAAGCATTATTCAGTTGCACTAGCTACTCCGAAAAAGAATTCCGAGGTCTTCCGACTCGAGTCGTAGCTACAACCTCGTGCATAGGTAATTGGTCCCACTCATATCGGGAGAACTCGGAGTTTTTTTTCAGAGTCTTTCTCGCTTTGATTCTAGGAAGCTTAATATACAACATCATTTTTGACAAAATTAAACTGATTCATTTCCATCATTGGTTATCCCATAAGAAAGGATCTTTGAATTCTTTGGTGTTTGATTTAAACCTTATTCGTGCAGAGTTGCAGAAATGGAGGAGACCCATCAAGAAGTTCTGTTAAAAGTACGAGAGGACATGAAGAGAGAGGAAGAAAAACAAGTATCCAGAGCAGTCGCTGAAGTGAGATCTGAGGAGGAAGATAAACAGCAGGAAATGATTCAGCAAATGAAACAAAAGGAACGAGAAAGGATACAAACAGCTGTGGATGCTGAAAGAAGAATCTTGGAATCACAACATGGCAGCGTCACACAGTTACAGCAGGTTAGAAGAGTTGATCTCTTTGAAGAGTGCCTGTGTGTTTACGCTTGATATTCATAAGCCTGTTGAGCTGGAGGCTTATTGAGTGCAAGTGAGCCTATTCTTCTTCTAAATTAAAGACGATTATGTTATTAAAGGACTGCGGAGGAAGTGCCGCTAACAACGCAAAGTAATGTTTCTTCATCTAGATTCTAACAGAGTGAAACTTGTTAAAATCTCAGCGAGGAGATGAATATTAACATTCACGTAGGCGATGTGTTCAGTTCGTAAATGTCTTGTAAGACCTCGCCGAATTTTCTCTCTCGTCCTTTGGGATGATCGTGCAACCCTGTTACACGATTATAGTAAGTCAGTTTTTATTTACCGTAATATATCTAGCCATGTTGAAACGTCTTTTCTTATAGGTTCTAAATGATCGAACGAAGGAGTTAGAGAATCACCGAGTTGCTCTAGCAACAGCCAAGTCTCAGTATGAACAAGCTAAAGATGGATTGCAGAGAGCTAAAGAAACTGAGGTAAGCGCTGAAATGATACTCACTCTACAACTTTCTCCTTAGCGAATGAACTCGTACTTCCTTAAGGTGATTCACGTGTTTTGCATTGTGCATTCCTACTGCGCACGACTTTTGCGTCATCAGCGCACGCACATTAGCGCGCGCGCGTACAAAACATAAGAGATCTCCCTCAAACTAAGCTCGATAGCGAGATAGAAGCTCCTTTTCTCTTAAACGAGCACGGTGACCCCCACTTTTTATTTTATATATTCAATGAGAAAAATATCCGCAATAACTGAGAAAAAATTTGGCAGAAATCTATGGCTACTTTTTTGGCAAATGACATAAATGCTACAGATAGAGACGTAACGGGCCCAGCAGAGCAAGTCCAAATTATGTTTCTTTTAAAGGATAAAAGTATCAATTAATGATGCAGGGTATGTGAAGCCATTTTTTCTGGGACGTAGATGAATAAGCAATCAAAGAAAGTCGAACTCTGTGTGATGTAACACGCCGCATTGAAGAATAATCGAGCTTATTTGTCGCCCACTGAGATAACCAAAAGTCACCTAAATAACCATATTTGTCAGCATCATGGCATGAAAACAAGCACGGTGACCCCCTCTTTTTATTACGTTTTTAACATCTCCTTGTACTGTAATGACATCATACCAAGTTTCATCGGAAATCTATGGCGGGTTCTTTTACTCGGGAATCACCTTAAGGTTTTAAGTAAACAATTTTAATTATTTACTTGTTAAAATAAATTAGAAGTAGGAATTTGCCGAGACATATCACACTGAGAGGCTCTTCGTCTACTGTTTCCAGATCGAAATGGAATTTAGAAGCACAGAATAGGCGTTAAGAAATAAAGAGCTCGAAAGAAATGGACGACTGATTGCTGGCAGTCGATAGTAGCTGTGAAGGGCGTGGTAGATCACTAAGGGCGCGTTCGTTTAGGATATTCCGGAATATATTCTGGAATATATTCCGGCTATTCTGCTCCCAGGAGTAGAATAGCCAGAATGGAAATCCAGGTATTCCGTAATGAGTTAAGAGCTCCCAAACAAACGCTTACTCGAATTTTTCCAATTATTCTTATTCCGGATTGATCCCAAACGAACGCGCCCTTAATCAATGAACATGCTATATCTCATATCTCAATAATAGTCATTAAGTCTGGAAAAGAAAGGAAATGAACAGGTGTCAAATTTTACGTCACTTTTCAATGTTTTTCCAGAATCATTTACGAACCCAGCTTCACGAGCAAACTACTGCCCACAAGGAACAGTTGGCTCTTATTGAACGAGAAAAGGAAGAACTGAAAACTTACAAAGAACAAGAGGTTGCTTCTTTCAAGGTAGGCGATTGTATAGGAATCGGATTGGTTGATTAAGTCATGGAAATTTTTCTTTTTTGGACAATCTGGAACGCAACCCAATTTTGTCCTGATAAGGTGAAGTTTACCCGGCCTCTCCTGGAGGGTTTGTCACGTTTACGTTGTCGATTATTCTAGCAAACTATGCGTGTATCATAATGTTTTTTGTTTAGTACCTTTATTTTTGTAAAATAACCCGTTTCAGGCCTTTGTTGGTTGTGGACCAGCGTGAATAGCGGCGAGTGTAACAAATGGAGGCCTGTAGGGGTTTGCTAGTTTGTCCAAGCAGCTAACTCCGGTGCCAAGGCAACTATCAGTTGACACTTGAAGCCTTTCGGAAAATTACACGTAGCTTAAGTAACGTAATTGAAAGATGAAATGCGATTGAAATAACGCTAATTATTTCGAACATTGGTGGCGGATTCTAACAACAATGAGCGTTAAGTGGACTTATTTTTGTGCTGTACTGACCTCACTCTCTGAGCTGGCGTACTGTTGGATTTCCTCCACAAGTGAAAGCTTGTCATGAGCCATCTGTCTCAGGTGATCAAGAAGTTCATCATCATCCAGTTCATGATCCACTGTGCTTGGAACACCTCCACTGAATGTGTATTCTATTAATTTCCGCCGGAAGCGATCAAACTGGAAAATAGCATATGTTAAGCCGAGAGGTCGCGCTTTACAAACCATCTGTCTTCCTTATTCAGTCTTCCCTGAGTTGTAGCGTTACACGAGCCAACCGCGAGCGCAAGTCAACCTCGAGTCACGAGCCAACCTCGAGTCAACCACGAGTCAAGTCAATTTTTTTTATTTTGTCCCTAAAAAAATAGATGGTAGGAAATAAAATAACTGAACATCAAGAAAAAATATAGCTGAATGTAGATTGATAACAACACGATATTCTGATGACAGGCTCAGCTCGATCGCGACTCGCGTAGTCTTGTAGTCTGACGCGACATATAATCAGAGGACACGTTATTTGTTGTGCCCATTGCCGATTATCGAGGTACGATTGCCTTTTCCAATTTAAATAGTGAGTGACATGCCTCTAGTGACTCAGATAAAAGTTGAACGATATTATAAAACATTCGTGTCACGCGAGCGAGTTGCCTCTTTCCTGAATTTTGTGCCCGTCGACCTTGAAATTACGATAACTTTACTGAAGTGTCGAAGTGTTTAGCACTGCTGTACTAATTGTGGACACTGAAATAAGCTAACAATACTGTAAATTAAACTGAAACTTGCTAAAAATCCCAACTGGCAGGAGGCTGACCAGTTGGCTGCTAACAAAGCGTGGAGGAGTTGTGGATCAATCTAGTAGCAGGGAGAGGGATTTGAACTCGGGACCTCCGGATTACAAATCCAGCGCCCTAACCAATAGGCCAAGCCGTCTCCATTGTCACTGTCATATTGTCGTTGATTTCTTTATGAAATAAATATCACTTTGCAACACTAATGAAGTTCTGCAAACACGATCCTTCAACAGTTAACGTAATTTCAAGGTCGTCGGGCACAAAATCCAGGAAAGAGGCAACTCGCTTGCGTGACACGAATGTTTTATAATATCGTTCAAGTTTTCTCTGAGTCAATAGATAGTCAGCTAGATTCATGTCACTCACCATTTGGATAAGACAATCGTGCCTTGACAATAGCCAATGGGCACAACAAATAGCGTGGATCCTCTGAATATATGTCGCGTAAGACTTCAAGATTGCTCGAGTCGCGATCGAGCTGAGCATGTTATCAAAATATCCTGTTGTTAACAGTCTATATTCAGCTATATTTTCTCTTGATATTCAGATATTTAATTTCCTACGATCTAGTTTTTTTTGGTACAAAATAAAAGAAATTGACTTGACTCGTGGTTGACTCGAGGTTGACTTGGGCTCGCGGTTGGCTCGTGTAACGCTACAACTCGTCTTCCCTGTAGAAGGCTACAATCCTGGAATATCTCACGGCAATAATCAGCACTTTCAGCTAACAAGACGGCAACAACATTTGTATATGTAATCTCCATCATTCACCGTTCAGAGAGCTCACAGTTTATCTTCTTTACACATGAAACACATTGAACTGAGGGAGGAAGTAGAATTAAACATCTACAAGTAACTTTAACTGTCGAGATGGTAACAGTCTCATACGTTTAGGATTGTAGTTTCAGTTATTATGTTCATAATTGTTTTTTACTGACACAAAGAAAACAACGTAGAACTTTGCTGTTGGTCGAGCAGCCTGATAAATGTTCTCTGATTGTGAAGAAACCAAGGCCTCGCCAGTTGTTCTTTCCTTGGCTCACTTTGTTCTTAAGCGAATATAATTGCTACATGTATTCAACTTACTCTTTTCTCCATCTGATGGAAGTCAACCTTCAGCAGTTTCTCAGCTCTTTGTGCGTCAAGACACTGTGCTTTAGCGTGGTCTAATTCTTGTTGAGTCGCTTTATCACTCTGCGGAAAAAACGAAAATGACGAAAATCTCGCGCACTTTGTTTGTCGTCCGATTTTAGCAGGGTTTTCAATTTTGAATTAGGCAACTTTATTTTTTTTCCTTATAAGGATTCAGTATATAATATTCACTTTGAAAGAGTAAGAAGAAATTTTTCGGCAAGCTGTCGAAGACACAGAACAAACTACGTAATCTAATATCCGCGACAAAAAGTGAAAAAGTGAAAAAAGTTCTCATTAATTTTTTCCCTTGTCCTTATTCATTGTTGCATATCAGACACCTGAATACTTGCATTTCTGACTCCCAAAGGATAAAAAGTGGTAAACTAACACAGTGAATATGATCAGGTCTGGCAGCTTGGTGCATCATTGAAAAATTTTCGTAAAACTTCATTTTCATGTCAGTTGACAAACAAATTGGAAAAGGGTGTTAAGTTTCCATAGCAACCAACCTGCCGTCCCTCACTAAGATGATCTCTCATTTTCTCTAACTCATGCTCCAGGTCAGCAATGGTTTTAAGTCTTTCCTTTAACTGCTTCTCCGTGCTCTGAAGTTTCTAAGAAAGAAAACCCTTCAGTGAATGTCAAAATAGCTATTTCACACTGAACGACTATTACAGACACTTGCTCTACTGAACACTGATAACAAGATCACACAAGAACTCGTCGCCTCATAACTAACAGAGCTCTACATTTCCACTGCATTTCTGAAGCTCTAATCACTATCTCTTGACATGGTTGCCATGTTGCTCAAGTGATTAAACACGATAAACATTGAAAACATTTTCCGCCGTATGTTATAGACCGAATTCTTGAAAGTTTTTCTTTTAATGAATTTAGCGATGCAATCGTCAGTACGTATGATTTAACTGTTGTGACCAAACTATAAATTAAATTAACAGATATTTAGCTTCATGGATGAATAAGTACCGTAGCTAACAAATCAGCATTCATTTTGATTCTTTTCTTCTACCCTTCTACTTTTTAGCTCTTGTCCATAAACCACACTTCAAACTAATACCTCTGTTCTTACAACTTCCAATCAGAAGCTTCGAAAACACTTCGTGAACTGCATGGCATGATACATTTCCACTAACTTCGTGTAACTACAAGACAATTTACATGCTTTACAAGTGGAATATGAATCAATTTTGACAGGAATCGTGTACGATAAACATGACAGAAAACTTGTCAAATCTTTTTTTAGCTAAAGCCGGATTCTGGCAAGTGTAAGTCGATAGAAGCCACTTAAGAGAATCGAGTCAAGGCTTCTTAAAAATCATTAAAGGTATTCGACGCAATTTCGATCGATTAAAACTAACTATACCAACTGTGACCGAGAAAGAAACTTGGAAACTAAGGGAAACAAAACTATTTCACTATGTTGACATTCCTAAAAGGTCATTAGTCACAATCTGTTTTCAAAACATCCGCATATTAACAACACAAAAGCAGCAAAGATGAATCAATTACATTAAGTCAACAACTTAAAAAGCTTTCTAATTACAAATATTAACCTGCAGTAAGATTTCAAGAAGCTACTCGTTGCTTTTCGATCACCGCAATCACGTCATGTCTACAAACAAATTCCCCTGGGGGGGTACTCCCTATAATGGCCTATACGGGGAGGCTCCGCCCGAAAGGGGTACCTTTTTGAGGCTTCAGGTATATGAAAGGGTAGGGATTTCACAAGCTGAGGTATATAAAAGGGTAGGGAAATCGGTCTTTTAGGTATTTAAAAGGGCCTTTAATTATAATACTTCAAATAGACGTGTCCCTTATGGTTGTATCAGTTTTTATATTGAGCACTACATGAAAATGAGAACAAGACTTCCTTAAGTAGGTATATATGTGAAAGGGGTACTCTTTCAACCAAAGGTATATAAAAGGGGTTCCTTTTTCTGCCAAAATGGTATATGAAAGGGTAAGGGGTTGGACCTCGGGGCGGAGCCTCCCCGTATTAAACTTTGTTAAGTACCCCCCCCCCCCCCCCAGGCAAATTCCTTAGATTACCGAAAACATCAGAGCCGAGTACCACAGGTTGACAATCCAAGAACTGTTCCGCTTGTACGAAAGAAACCGATAATGTGCAACAAGTTGTAAACTAAGAGACCAATGCTTTGGTATTTCGAAGAAATTTCTATAGACATCAAATGCTAAATACGAATTAAGTCAATTAAAAGTATGTCGGTTGAGCTCAGAAGAAGGCAAAGATTGATCTAGTTACTCGGACTATCTCATCATGTAACGCTGTGATTATCCGATTCCTAAGTTAGTTGGTGCAGTATGTGGATTTACATGTGGTTATAGTGGCAAAAGCAACACTTTGTTCAGAAAAGGATGACATTCTTACTCCTTTTGTTGCATGCAGCTCCTGCTGTAGCTTTTGCACTTCTTTTTCTGCATCTTTAGCGGCTTTCTGCCGTCCCAACTGAAAACAAATTTAACAAAAGAAAATCTTCAAAGGAAAAAAATAGGAAGAGAATTTGGGTAACAAAAGTTTAACACCTTATAAAAATCACTGACTTTACTAGACTTTCATTACTCAGTGCAACAGATTTAAAACATCTGAATAACAAAAACTAAACGAATAAACGACTGTTTGACAATTGAAACTTGTGAAGAAAGCTGGCGCGCAGCACTGCATGAAGCCCGACACTTAACGGTGAACTTTAAAAATGTCGTACACAGGTGTTGCAAAGGATATCAAAGACTAAAATAATTAAGGCATAAGTTACAAAACCCTGATAGCATACTTCACCCCCAGAAAGGTCAACTTATTGTGTAAATGATGTGGAAATGCTACCTGACAAACGACAGGAACGCTATTGAGAAAAATATACTCTCTGTCAATGTAGTCACTGTGTTGACGGTAAGATACTAAACTCGATAAAGCAGCCTTATATCTATCAGCATCAACAAGGTTGTTGCATAGTATCTTCTCACCTTTGTTGACATTGTAGAGATCGTTGAATCTTTTTCACGCAGCTCTTTTTTAAGTTTTTCAATCTCAGTCTTGGCCTGGTGAACCAGTGCATCCTTGGCTGAATTTTCTCTCTGTAATCCATTTAGCAAAGTCGTGGACTGCATCTTCTGTTTGTTGAGTTTTTCATTGTCATTGGCTAACCGAGCTATTCTTCGCTCTTTCTCAGCTATTTCAGTGCGTAAGGAAGCAATCTTGTTTGTGGTGGCGTTTGGGTCTGTTTTAACCCAAGCAGTAGCTTTAGGCTATAACGAAAAAATCGCTTTTTACCAGGGTTTGTTTTTGTTCATTGAATGATTACTCAGAGGTACAAGATATAAATTGTAAATAATTTTTTTCATAGCTGTGTCGCAGTAGCAATTGAAATAATTTTTTAAAAAAGTTATATACTATTACAGATTCTGATAGCCTACAGGCCCGTTCATGATAACAATATCATCATTATCATCATCATTTATTTGCCTCTAAGTATAACAAAAATTAAAAAAATACAGCATGTAGGTTGTTAGGCGAGGAGACCTCTGGAAACCACCAGGCTTATAGGAGAGGTCACCTCGACATCACAATATTAAATGAGATAAAGGCTGCGAAGGAGTGCGGCAGAAACTAACTCAGAAACTATTTTAATAAAAACTCTGGGTAGAAAAGCTTGACAAATTGGCAATAGATGCAGGAAGACAGTCCAGACCCTAGGTCCTTGGTAAAGAATTGTGAATTTCTTGATGTTCGTGCGACAGGAATGCACGCGATAATTACCGGCTGTTCTCGTGTCATATCTATGGACTTGACTGTTTGTCATAAACAGATTGAGGAAAAGTGGAGGCAGTAGATTATTGTGGTAGCGGAACATGAATTTAGCGATATCAAGGGTTTTGGCTAATATAAAGTCCCTGAGAAGAAAATGCAGATCTAGTAGTATGTAAGCTACCTAGAAAATCTAGTGAACAAACCTGAACCTGTAACTGGTCCTTTAGGGTGGATACTTCATTGTTCTTGGCATGAAGTTGATTCTGATACATGGCTAACTTTTGTGTTGCTGTCTTTCATTTTCCTCTTTCTCTTGTAGAATCCCTTGTAACTGTGAAACTTGCTCACGAAGCTGTAGAACAATACTTGAGTTTGAAAATGCTGAGTCCTCACCTCCAGCTCTGAGGTAAAAAAGATCAGAACTTTAATAATAGAAAA
>JAHPZR010033717.1:0-24404 GCA_019787425.1 Platygyra sinensis | reverse complement strand
TAATGGTAAGGGTTTTTCCAAAATCAGCAAACCAACCAAACGAAATGGCGCCTACCATGCCCGTAATTGTTTTCGGCTGATGAGAGACAGGAAACTGGAAAGTTTAGCAAATGGTAAGGAAATTTCCGGACTTCCGTTCCAAACGGAAAAATTAAGAGGAGCACCTCTGGAGGTACTCCATAATTTCCGAACGGAATTTCCGGAAAATTACCTTACCGTTTGACTTCAAACCGAAATTTCCGGAATTTCTGGCCAAATGGTAAGCACCCTTAGTTACTTGCATGTGAACTGAAGACCTGACAATAGATTCAATTTTCGTTCTTGTTAATTATAAATTGTTTTCACATGGCGGTCATGCTGGTTTCCCACAATAATGAATCGGTTGTCATGCTGGCGCGCCAAACTAATTGTGTTCAAGTTGAACTCTTTTCTTATGTTTCTATTTTTTGCTCGAATTAACTTGACTACCTGTGGGTCGCGTGGGTGAAAAAGTTCGTTATAAGTCTTCTGTGTCAAGTGTTTGACATATTATGATTTCCTTTTCTGCCACTTACCAGATGGACTGAAATAATGGAACACAAGGATATACAAGGCCACACACCTATGAAACTGCTAATAGAACACTTTCCAGAGAGCGCCGAGCTGTTGATGGACCGCTGTGTTAAACGATCCGAGATGACGAGCTCCAACGATCCACTGTTCTCAGTTACTTACGATTTCAGCCTTCTAGACCCAGGCCCTGACGACCCAGCTTTCGTTCATGGAAGACGCTTCTTCGGACCAAGCACCATGGTGAAACACGAGCGGAAACAACTGCTGCTTCACCCACTAACCCAGATGTTACTCAATCAGAAATGGTCGACCTTTGGACGCTTCATTTACTACTTGAACTTTCTATCGTATTTGATCTTTGTTGGCCTCTATTCGGCTTTTATCGTCACTGAGAGAAATAAGCAGAACTTTACCTCACTCGTTAAAGTGGACGGACAAGACTGTTATTTAGCTGAGGTTTATTATCTTGACGACAATGGCACCTACAAAGAAGGTGATGAACTCGTATGTGACAAAGTGTCAGAATTTTACGATGTCGAAACAGCATTTAGCAAAGGGTTTTCGTATATAGTATTCGGCTTTGCACTTGTCCATCTTGTGAAGGAGATTTTCCAAATATTCATTCAGCGCTTTAGGTACTTCACAGACATCAGCAACCTGCTCGAATGGGCGCTCTATGGAACCGCATTTGCCTTCATGATACCATTTGTCATGCCCGATGATATCACTGAAGATCTCTTCAGCCAAATGACAGATCCCTACTTTCTCTGGGTTGTGGGATTGGCGTCGATATTCCTCTGTTACGCCAACTTGGTCCTGTTCCTCCGCCGATTTCGCCTGTTTGGTATTTACGTGACCATGTTTTTAGAGGTAACCCAGACGGTTCTCAAAGTGCTGATGGTCTTCTTTGTCTTCATTCTCGGATTTGCCATTGTTTTCTTCATCCTCTTTAAGGAGCAGGTGAGATGAAAATGGTGAAAATTGATTGTAGTAATCCGAAGGGCTATTATTTATTGGCGTCCGTCAGACAATTTCGACTAAGGAATAGCACCAGGTGGGTTTATCGCGGAACAACGTGTTGTATGGCTGTAGAGGCCAATCCTAGATTTGCAGAGAGATGAAGAAGTTGATTAAGTAAAGCATGGTTTTCCTCTAATAGAACGCGAAAAATCTCAACCCACCTGAAACGGTTCTTTTCCAACCTGAATTAATTCTTCTAATGCGTTTCTCTGTTTGTGCCACAGGATGCATTTAGCGATCTCGGGAGATCTTTTATCAAGGTGTCAGTGATGATGATTGGGGAGCTAGAATTCGATGACACATTCGTTAAAACCATTAGCAAGAATACTACGGCGCGATCGACTACTGCACCACAGAACCCGTTTCCTGAAGCTGCATTTGTTTTCATCACTTTTTTCCTGCTCCTTATGGCCATCATACTGATGAACCTTCTGGTATGTAGTCAACTAGAAAGATTCATCTCTTTAGTACAGGCAGCATTTCCAGCGGTTTTCACTGACTCAGGTGTCCATAGTAACTCAGATCTGCTTTGGTTTTCCATGCATACTCTTCGAAATTGTCTCGAGAAATCGCGACACTTTATTATCCATTCAGAAGTAAAACCAAAGCCATTCGTGGCTCGCCTGCACACGTGTTCCCACGCCTTGCGTCAACTGCATGTATTTGCTTGGAGTTTTAATTGGTTCACTGGATAGTCTGAGACTGTGATTGGCTAGAGGTTTAATGTATTGTCTGCGTCCTCTGTGATTGGCTAGAGCGATAACTCGATTGAAAAATGCGCCATCTCGTATTCTCGGCTACCATTCGTTACTGAACCATTCTCTCTTCGTTTAAAGTTTTGAAACCAGTTTGATTTTTTATTTCCCTTGTTGCGGATGTGAGGAAATGATAAACAACATTTCAATTTTCGCAGCAAATGTCTGTGAACGCTTAGAGGAAATTGGATAATAGTGAAAAGTGTTAGCCTGAAATGTAGCGCAAATTAAATTATTGCTAAATTAGCAATTTCCACCTTTATGAACTCTGTGCTTGTTCTCAGTGACCCTCGCTCATTCTTTCAAATGAGTAAAAACTTTTAACGGAACCGCTTTATGTTTCGCAAAACAAATGCGAAAAATTTCTCTCACTCATGCCATACTCAAAGCGGTTTGCTTTTTACACCTGACGCAGGTTGGTCTTGCTGTGGGAGACATTGACTCCATACAGCAGAATGCTACGCTTAAGAGGTTTGCCATGCAAGTCGAATTTGTAGCAGAGATTGAAGAAAGCTACCCAAGATTCATTACGCGGCGTGTGTACCACCCATCACTGGTTGTCAAACCTAATCGTCCAACTCGATGGAAAAGGTATCATAGTATGTGAATCTGTCTAGTTCAAAGTGCCACCATGAAGAAAATTGCACTTCGTATATTTTGCATGCCGTGTACAGTTGTATGTTTGAAATTTAAAAACGTTCCCGCTTACAAAACGTTCTGCCCTTGATTTCATCGCCCGCCGGTGTGGCACTAAACAGTAAAGAATGACATGACATGATGCGAGGATTATAGAGTCCTGTTTTTCCTGGTTAACGTTAGTTCAATAATTAAAACGAAATCAAACAGTTATCTTGCAGAAAGTTACTTAAAATCAAGACCGAGAGGCGAAATCTGCATGATTCGAGCAGATTTAGGATTTAAAAAAAGTTACAAATGCCTGAAAATCAAAATCGAATTCTAAATCCGTGCTAATACCGTAAAACATTAGCAAATTACGTACGAGATGAGTGTGAATTTTGCAGGCTCATGTACTACTTAATTCTTGTCAGTTCTGTACTCGTCAAGATCACAACAAAAATATTGCCAAAAAGTATAGTTTTTGAGTTCCATTTAACAAATTGACGTCAGTTTTTTCTCGTCTGTCCTGTTATTGATCATGAATTTTGTCATAACATTGTCAAAGTAGCAATGGATCCGCAGACAACTCTTACGATGTTATGACGAAATTCATCGGCAATAACAGGACAGAGGCCTGAAACACCAAGGTCGGTCTGTCTTCTTTAGAATAATAACATCACGTTAAATGATAGATTCATGTGTCTGTCCACTTATTGATGATGAAAATTAGCCGATGAGCGCGCGAGAGTTTCTGCAGCTATTGTCAAAAAAATAATGTAACCAATATTGCTGCTTCTATATTAGGTGGATGGCTTTACTTGGAATGCAGAATTTCTCGAAGCTCGACTTTGGACTACCTGCCAATGAAATCGACTCAGATTTGTCGGAGTACACTGAGGTCAAAAAGCAACTCGACAAAACTAAAAAACGCGTGAAGACGCTGGTTAATGTAATTGAAGCTCAGAATATACTGTTACGAAGATTGGCCAGAAAAATTGATCCCGAAACCGAACTGGACGCCCGAAGTCTGGACCAGATTTCACCAAGTATCGCAGAGGAGCAGGCAACTTTGGCTCCAGACTTCTTTGATGGGAAACCGCCGGAAGACACGGCCCAGGAAACTAAACCAGATATAACAGTTTGTTAGTTTCGAGAATCTAGTGAGTTGTCGATTGGAAGACTTTATGAGTCCTCCCTTGGGAGTATTTTTTAAGCCTTTAATGGCATACTTTAGAGAGTAGTAGACTTAAGTGGTAGCCAGTTTCAGAGTGGATTTTATATAATAACCAAATAAATGCACGCGTTCTGATTGGTCAATCAGCTATATGGTTCATTGTGCCGGTAAACCTGCAGCTCGTGATTTGCAAATTCTTCTCGCGTTCTATCAACATCCTGTGTGGTTTATTAGCCTATAAACCATAGAAACTTGTGGTGTATTGTTTGAATATTTTTCAGAAAATCATAATTTTGAAGAGAAGTTATTACACGATACTCCACAGGCAACAGCAACAAAAATACACTGTGTTCTATTCTGTAGTCTGGCTGAACGAAAAAAAAACTGTTGTTGATTTTTATAATTTTGTGTTTATTAAAGTTTGGTTTATGGTTAGAGAGCAATAGTACACAAAACAAAGTCTAGAGATAAGGTGAAAGGGATGCAGCTATTTTATTAACATAATCTAGTAAAGAAAATTGTTCGCTATTTCACTTGAACTGACGAAGTGGTTCGAGGGTGCCTCGTACGTTCAAGATAAGTTTAGCGCCAATAAATTGAGGCGAATTTCAGGTTTAAGAGGTCGTTTAATGTCACAATACTGAACAGGACAAAAGGCCCCAGCCTCTCCCAGGCTTTCAGTTATTTGGGGCATAGCGCGACAAGCGCGGGATTATATAATGACAACGAGGCATGCGCAGACTAGGGAAACCGAGAAGGCCGCGGGCGCAACTAAATAACAATACAGAAACAGCTATGGCGCAGAGACATTCAGTAGTAAGATGTTAAACATTTCTGAGGTAACCTTGTAGATACAAAAGTGTTACAAGATTAGGGCGAAGTCGAAAACGTTTCACTGCGTCAGTAATATGCGAATTTGGTAATGCGTATTTTAGTTCCTTACAATGGAAAATTTAATGAAAAATTCAACTTTCCCCAGATCTTTCGACCTGTATATTGTTATGGTTTTGTTCTATTAATTACAAAAAGAAAACCGATATTTTTGTGAAGGTATTTCTAGGTTTGGAAAAAATAAAGGGAAATCCCCATTTGAAACAAAAATGCACTTGTCTAGTGATTTGTCTTTTCTTTAACATGAGAACAATGGAATGTCAGTATTAATAATCGTGACCACATAACGTTAGTAAATATAAAATAAAAAGTAAGACACTTTCCCTAGGTGGCATGTTATTCATTTAGCACTGTTGTGCTGATTGGGTAGGTAGGTAACAACCGAGAGTGAGGTCGTTTCGGGAAAATCTCAAACTGAGGCCTTGCCATATTGACCTAGCGATAGCAAGGTCAATACGGTAGGCCGAGGTTTGATACGAACGGTCGAGGTTATTAAGTTGTTTATTGCATGGCACCAACAACAAAAATAAAGCAAAAAAGCCAAAGCTGGCGTAGCGGAAGTATACATTACATCCAGTAATGCGCTTCTCTGTTCATTCATCGTTTTCAACCACACAAATCAAGTGAACTAACACGTCTTTCGATCTAAAATAATCTTTAGTTTCGTCAGAATTTCCTATAGCCGGCTGTAAAAAGGTTATGTAGAAAGTTATGGTCACGTTACAGCAAGGAAAATTCATTTCTTTGAGAATCAAAGGCCAAAGTCAATACGTAAAGAAAAGTGTCAACGGCCTCTTCTTGGCTGTTTCCTTCGTTTTCTCTCCCGCCAACTCGTTCGTTATTTGTTTCTGTCAAACTGCTGTTGTCGTGAAATTCTAACTCGTCCGGTTAATAAAATTCACTCTCAGAGTGTTCCTCAGTCGTCACTCAATCTCAGCCGCGCGCTACAATTTTCAGACAATTATTAGATGGTTTTTTTAATTACTTTTTGCCTTGTTTTTGCAAGCCCGTAATCCGTCCGTAGGCATTACGGGAGAATAATGCCCTGCAATTCAGTGACAATTAACCAATCAGAGCGCGCGTTATATCGCTTACAAACACAAGCCATGATATAGGTTTGCATAAAAGCCAAGTGGCTCATCAGGCCGGAACTTTTCCCGGTTTCATTGGCACGAAGCGATTATCAGTGTATTTCTACTAACCCCCAGCATTAAATTCCCCGGTATCCATTTATGCACCTGGCTGGCGGGAGGCACAGAGTGTCTTGCCCAAGAACACAATGTGAACACACACGTTCAGGGTTCGAACCCAGACCGCTCGCTCCGGAAGTGGCCATGAATGAAGTGGCCATCTCCATGAGGCCGCCGCACCTCCCGTTGAACTTGTGCTAATTAGGGACACAATAAATCATACGTAAATGAAAACCTGAAAACCTCAAAAGGAAGTGGCTGGTTGCCATAGCAACCATTTTAAGTAAAACCTTCAAAATTTATTATCTCTTCATCGTGATCATGTTCATGAGTGCAATCGCAAGCAATTGGTCTTCCTTCGCCATAGTAAACAAACTTTTTGGTCTCTTTCAGCCTATTGGGCAACCTTAGTTTTTTGGAACCAAGAAAAATTAGCAGGTTGAAGGGTATACGATTTTGTCGTATTGGTCATTGTTAGTAGGTGCCCGAGCTTGACATGAAGTATATAACTGTATGCATTGTTTTGCTTTGTATTGTGTCACTGCGTGGGTCATTCTCGTCCTCAGTGGCCGCGATCCTTTTGGTTAGTGACGGAGATCGCGACAGGTCGCGATCTCCGTCACTGACCAAAAGGATCGCGGCCTCTGGGGACGAGAATGTGCGTGGTATTGTTATGGTTAATACTTAGTTCCGGACCAATGGTTTTATGTTGAAAAATATTACGGTGCCAGCATTCGTAGGCCTCCATGTTCGAGTCGTTCTCCTCTTAGAAGAATCCCTCTCGTCGCAACAAGACTAGATGACACTTCCCCACAATGAATTCAACGACAGCGAAGGCGAAAGGACCAAGATCGAACAATTACAAAGATTCGCCGCTGTTGAGTCGAACAAGTACGGCCGCGAGCAAAGTAGAATTGATGGAATCCAGCATTGAACTGGCTTCGCTAAAGTTTGTGGGTTTATCAACTCGGTCGCAACAGATCCATGAAATCATACAGGACGGAATCGTGAGTGAATTGAGAGATTATCTCCTGGATAATAGCAACGTAAAGATAATCAACAATCTTGACGAAGAAGGCGTTTCTTTGCTGCATTTAGCGGCTCGATGGAATCGAGTGGAGATGACGCAAATATTGATCGATCATGGTGCTCGAGTCAACATTCGATTGAAGGATGGCTCGACCCCACTTCACGTCGCAGCGAGGTAAGCTAAAGCCGGACAGATGACGATGACTCTCGCTCCTGACTGAATTGAACCCGAGTAGAATATTAAGGGTGATCGTAAGCGATTAATTCCGACCTTGTACTAATATTTGAACATATAATTAATTGTCGACAAATTACTAAATTGACATGAAATGGCCAGAGGGTTTGCATTTCACAAGGTTGCCTTTGATTACTTTCCTTGAAAGTGTATTTCACCTGGGAAGTTATTAATTTTGTAATTGAATACAGAATGTCCATAACCCGGAACATCTAGTAATTATTTCCAGCGTATTGGCGCAGGATCATAATCTCTTGTTTGATCAGAACACTGGGGAATCATTCCCTATCATTTCTAAGTGCCCTAGAATTTTGATGATTTCTCTCAATTAAAATCAGTGAACGTTCGAAACAACTATATCCATCAATCAAGCTCAACGGAGATCTCATTTTGCTCCAGTTCTAGCATTCTAGCTTAAAATTCTTCAAGCAAGTAACAGTGCTGACTTTTCTGTTTTCAGAACTTTGCTCGCACAGTTTACTAGTTCAACGAGTTCGATTCCATCAGGGCCGGTTTCGAAGTCGTTTGCTTGTGATTCAGTCTTGAGTGTATAATGTGTTTCAATGAACACATTGTCCTGTTTTGTTAACTCGTTCAGAAGTGTCCGTGCATTCCAGGATCGGATTGGAATTTGACAAGGTTGGTTCTTAAGGAGAAGGGAAAACCGGAGTACCCGAGAACAAACTCAACCCATATATGACGCCGGGTCCGAGATATCTACAGTAACGCGGGACACATTGGAGCCCTGCTCTCAAGTGAATAAATTAAACTCGATTTGTTTTTGTTAACTATGTAATGCAGAGCAACTGTGTCACGTTACGTTTTAACGAGAAAATCATTCAGTTTAACTCGAAGGAAAGAAAAAATAGCAGCGCTACCCAAACTAATACTCACCGGCGTACAGAAACAAGGATGAATTAGTCTGGTGAAGATTTAGATGGTTTACGCCGGGACGACAAAGGAACATTGAAACAATCAGCAGCTCTTTAGCGCCAAGCTTGAGTGCCTGTCCAGTCGTCCGACCGACCAACCGAACGAACTAATGACCGAAGAGCCGGCGTGCTATGGCTATTTGAGCAGCAATTTGAATGCGAGCGCCAGAGTTGTCTCTCTACCAGGCCCTCGAGGCTTTCTTATCGCGCTCAAAATGCTTAAAAATCGCCAAGCTATGCAGGCTAATGACTGTACGAACGAGAAAGCTTAAGCAAAGAAGTCAACAGACGAACCAAAGGGCCAACGAGCGATTGAACAAAGAACGACTGACTGGTTGTGGTGTGTCCATCCATCGATCGATCGACCGACCGACCGAAGGAAAAAGGAAAACGAACGAAGAACGAACGAACCAATGGACGTGAACGGACGCTCGCACGCACGCACGCACGCACGCACGCACGACCGACCGACCGAACGACAAACGCTTGCCGGCCTGTTCGATTAAGTGTTACTTTGTTTCCTTTATTACGAGCACATTGTTGCTTGCATAAAAGATCTAAAAATCTTAAGTTCGTACGAATGGAGTATTATCCGTGTTTAGAATAATATGTTTCCTTATGTTTTTATGGTTGATTACCATTAATTCTCTCTGTTTTTCCTCTTTTTTTAAGGTTTAACTGCCCCGCAGTAGCCGAAGTTCTTCTCAATTCAGGTGCTAAGGCATCGCTTGTCGACTCATTAAACAACACCGCCCTACACCATGCTGTGCGAAGACGCAACAAGGACATGGTAGATCTGTTGGTGCGTGATACAGATATCGACGTCAACGCTAAAACACAGGTTGGAATGACGGCTCTGCATCTCGTCTGCATGAACGGTGATCTTGAAATTTGTCGCACCTTGCTGCGACATAATGCAGACATCCGAGCGAAGACCGCAGATGATAGCACACCATTACATACGGCTATATTCAACTGTAACACTCACCTAGCAGAACTGCTTATTAAACAAGGTCAGTGACAGATTTTATAAAGCAACTTTATTTCCTCGCGCCCCGTTTTTCTCTCTCTCTCCAGAGTGCAGGGAGACGAGACAAGGTTGTTCATGACGAAGTTCATAGTTATACATTTCTAATAACACAAGACATTAGTAGTTGGGAATATTACCAAAAGATAACCTATTGTAAGCACAGATACAATAAGTTGCAAAAGTAGTTGAGAGACAACCCTTACCCTACACCCCTACCCCACTCCCTACCCCCCATAGCAATGCGGCTAGCTAAGCAATATCATGTACAAAACTTAGATGAACAACACTGAGTCGGGAAGAGCAGCTAATTGATATACTAAATGTGTTATCTTACTTATCTGCGATCAGTTTAATTGTTTGAAAATTTTGCAACTGATTTTAGCTTTGAATTAAACTAAGTAAACGGATGCATCTGAAGGGTCCGCTTCTTTGAAAATCTCTTAACCAGCGGGAGTCTATGACATCACGAAAGCTATATCAGTGTACCAGTCTAACTGTTTCTTGTATAAACACTTTCTTTTGTTCCAAAAATATTATATGACTGTTGACCAAGTGAGTGAAATGCTTTATACGTAGTCGAGAGTGTGATAATTATCTCACTTAAGTACGGGCAAATGATTCAAAGCTCAAATTGTGCTGCTATAGCCGAGCTCTATACAACGGAGGCCCCATTAGGGTGTGGGGGAGGGGAGGGGGTTAATATTCCGTATCCCTGTAATTTTTTGATCAAATATCCACTCGAGAAATGTAGAAAACACTCGCCTGCTGCTCGTGTTTTCTACATTTCCCTCGTGTTCTCAAATGACCATCGTGTTTTATCATAGTGTAATACACGGCTTAGGCTTCTTTATTTGTTAAATATTCGTTCACTGGCATTTAAACGTAAACTGGAAGAGTATCGTTTTCAAGTAGCTTATTGTGGCAGTCGTTTAAACTGCTGTCATTCAAAATATGATGGTAGATATCAAGTGGAAAGTTAACAAATGTTGCCACCAAAATCACTTTTGTATACCAGTTAATATAACTAGCTTATCTTATGCCCTTAATTTCTACATATCACCTGATACATATCACCTGATAAAGGCAAATAAATGATGATGATGATGATGATGATAATGATAATGATAATGATAATGATAATGATAATGATAATGAAAATGATAATGATAATGATAATGATAATGGTAATGGTAATAATAATAATAATAATAATAATAATAATAATAATAATAATAATCGCGAAACACTACGATTAACAGTGCAGACCAGAAGGATCTGAAGAGGGCTCTCTCAACAGCTTAGAAACTGCTAAAATTTTGACCGAAAGCTGAATGTTGGAAATGTTAGAAAAATGAGGCAACCGATTGCTGAGAAATGGTTGGCATTTTAACTATGATAACTGAGAATTGACCAACCTACACACACCCTGCCAGAAATGTGAGACAATCTAACCTGTGTCCATTGATGACTGCATTGTGAAGTGGGGTCCGTCCTTGCTCATCTCGTTCATTCAGTCCAGAGGCCACTTGTCGTGCAAGTGCTTCCACCTGTTCGTACATTCCATACTGGGCAGCAAGATGCAGAGGAGTTTGTTGTGTCTCGTCGTGGAACGTGAATCGTGTTTGTTTGTCCAATAGTGCATCCATTATCTGTATAAGACAATGTGGATAACATGGATTCCTCAGCGAGATCATTTATTCTGTTATGGAGCTAATTTTGATTGGTTTATGAGAGATATGTCGTGGCCCAACTCAGTGAAATGGGAGGAGTACAATGCGTTCATAACATTTGTGTGTGAATGATCTTCAATATATCAGGTATCACTTAATTTTGGTATACTTAAGCTAAAATAATTAAAATTCATTGGAATTTGCTCTGGAAACGTTCTCCTTTGATTTAGTGCAATAGCGGTGTGTTCTAAGTAGTACACACTGTACCCAAATTTTGTTCAGCAATGTCTGGAGTGAAGGAAAATGAAGAAGGCCATATGCAAAATACAAAACCGTACTTTCTTTAACCTACCCTAATATCTTTCACCATAGCAGCATAATGCAAGGGAACTCTTTCGTTTACATCTGGTCTGTAAAGGTTCCATAGAACAGACCTTTCCTCTAGGAGCATTTGAAGTGTCTCCAGATTATCATTTTCAACCGCCATGTGAATGCAATTCTTCATGAAAATATCGCTCGCTTTGATGTCAGCTCCTCTTTGGAGAAGAAGCCGAGCACATTTGGTCTGACCAGCGGTTACAGCGTCCAGGAAAGGTGTGCTGCTCTGTGCATCACGTGTGTCGATTGGCACGCCATTGTCGAGAAGAAACGAAATGATCTCAAGTCGGTTAAATACAGCTGCCCTGAAACAGGAGCATGGATAGTTCAACTGTTCATTAATTGAAAATTTCAGCGCTAAACAAAACGTGTTACTCTGCGTCCTCACTTTAGATATTGTTTCATAGGATTCAAGTTAGGGTGCTTTCACTTGTTCATTAGACCTTTCATGGTGTATTTCTTTACGGCATCTAATTAAGGACGGTGCCTACTAATTCAAAGGTATTTTTGCGCGGTTCACTGAATATGCGGGAAAAGCAAATCATAACGAGTGCTATTGAAATCCGAAAAGAAAATTGGGGGTTACCACGCATTTTTCGAAGATAATTAATCAGCAAAATTTGTAAAAAGCTTTAAAATACAAAGCAATGTATGGCGTTTTTTTTTCCAGCTGAAGCTTAATTACCTCTGAAAAATGCGTGGCTACCCCCAATTTTCTTTTTGGATACCAAGAGCACTTGCTAAGTTCTACTTTCTCCGCATAGTTTTAAGCCGCGCAAAAATATCCCTGTATTATAAGCACCACCCATAGGAAATCCGAGTATCTCGAGATGCGCAGACCGTATGCGCAATAACAATAGTAGGCACCGTCCTTAATAGAGGGTAGAAAGAAGAGGGGGGGGGGGGGGGGGGGGGGTCATCCCAAACTCGTTTAATGCACGAATTTCAACAAACTTCACTCGTTGCGCGTACTTTCTAACGCTTTTCTTTCGTAAATTCATGATAACGTATTTCACTAAGCTACTTTTCATGAGTCATGCGCTTATTTATGTGCTCATCACGTTTAACCATCCTCATCACTGAAACTTGAAGTTAATAGTTTCATTTTTCAGCTCAGATTTATTTCACCTTGTCTATCTTTGTATTCCTGTCAACATTACTTCTTTCTACTGTTTTTGTTGAAAAAAGCCAACCATAGACATAGCACCAATACTCAATGTCGAAAGGTGACCATCAATTGAAGTGATTTACGGTTGAATTACGACTTAAGAGCGGAATCTCATTTTATAGACAGGAGTGAAAGACCTTATCCCTAAAGAGCTCAAATCATGCGTTGTTTATAGATTCAGGTGTGCAGGCTGCGGTGCCTGCTATGTCGGCGAGACTTCCCGACACATTTGCACGCGCATAAACGAGCACTTAAATATGGATAAGGCCTCTCACATTTTCAAGCATTTACAGGATTCACCTGGGTGTCGGGCACTTTGTTCGAGCGAGTGCTTTGTTGTCATAGACCAAGCAACAACACGGACACAATTAAAAATCAAGGAGGCAGTACATATTCACTGGGAGAAACCCTCCCTAAATCAACAATTGTTTCATGTAAATCTTAATCTCTCTTTGTAATCAGTTGTGTACTATACCTTTGTTATTCTAATGTTCCGCTATATATTGCTCGTCGTTGTAATTCCATTCGTAAACTGACGATGGCACAGGAGTTGCCGAAACATGTTTTTTAAATTTAAAAGTCTCGTTCTTTTCATTAAGATAGACAGGAGTACATTGACATACAAAAAGAATTTAAAATTTACCTGTGAAGAACAGATTTAGAGTCTGCATTCTTGGCGTTTAGATCAGCTCCTTTCTGGACCAATAACTCGACCATTTGCAAGTTTCCTTTCACTGCTGCCACGAACAGTGGCGTCTCGTTATTTGTCTTAAGCGCGTTTACGTCCGCGCTGTTTCCAAGACACACTTTTGCGGTGTTAAGGTCGTTTGTTCCCGCTGCCAGATGAAGAACTGTATCGTTATCCACATTCCGATCTTCGACGAGAGCTTTAATATCCTGCTTTGCCGTAGTTGCTAAAAGCAAGAACATTGATGATAGTATGAGTGGGCCAGCGCCATGATACAGATAGCGTCGAAGGTCACTGACAAAGCACTAGCACTGAACCTTCGGTGTGCTTCGCGCGTATATAACAATTTTCTATTCGTTTAAGTTTGGTGAGATCAGGACTACAAGTTATAGTTGATTCCTGGAGAGGGGAGGAGGGTACTCTGTAAATCCTTGGCTGGGGTTGCGTCGCTAGGACATTGAAACCCTTACCCTACATTAGACTATGATTTGATTGATTTTGTAGCCTGCGAACAGGCTCCCAGCGAGGTCGGAAAAAAAATTCGGCAAAGCGAGTGGGAGTCGAAGCATCGTGACTCAGCGAGCGAAGCGAGTGGGACGCAGGGGAGCCTGTAGACATTGTTTTCAATGTTCCGTGCCGCCCCTTGGTGATTAGCCTGTTACATATCTGTCAAGGAGGTAATTAAACCTGTCAAAATAGATGGGCTTCCCGCGCTGATGAATCGGCTTTTTATAACAGTCTACCGTAATAGATGGTAAATAAAGTAGACAGGCCAAACACGACTCCTGCGAGAAAAGGAGTAAACTAGAGCCGTTAGATCGTGCTGGGCGGCAAGTTTTATAGTAAGAATCAGAACTAAGCCGAACAATGGCATATACAACACGCAACACAGTCGACAGACTTGCGCGTAATGAGTTAAATTTAAATCCTGTGGTACTAGAACAATCAAAGGAGAAATAAACCTATACATCGAGCTCCAGGAACATAAGCTCGATCAGATAGCTGCAAGAAACATTAGAATTTCTCTAGACAAGCCTATAGCTTTCTCGAAGTAAAGCATATGACACCCGTGATAAGAATCTACCTACTGAACTTGCAAACAGTTCTAATCATAACCGGGCCCGGCGTCACAGTAAAGAATGCGAGTAAGCAACACGTTCACAGTAAATGTCATATTTTGTCCCATAAAGGCAAATACTTGGAGACTTAAACACAAATCTTGCAATAGAAATGAGCCAAAACAATACACTAACACATGGCAAATTATAGAGGTGTCAAACTCAACGAAGCAACACGCAGATAACAGCGGAGATCATGCAGACCTATGACTTCTTAAAATTTGCCGCCAAGCACGATCTAATGGCTCTAGTTTTCAATACGAAATGCCTTTCATGAACAAGAGTGAAGCGACAAAAAGGTCGAAAGACCGAAAATAAACGGCAAATCTACAAATGGCACGAACCGTAGGAGTCGCGTTTGGCCTGTCTATTTTATTTACCATCATACGCGGCATTAATTGAAAAATTAGGCTCTTCCCGAAACCAGTCGGTAGAATTCCGAAAACATCGCGCTTCTACGCCACAGTTTCCAGGCATAGCTTCTGCTCACGTTTCAAACCAGTGATATGACGAAAATTTTGCAAAGAATTACTTAAAGCTGCTTCAAATTCGTCGTCGAAGAACTGTGTATTGCTCGCGGAAGCCGTTGTTGACGGTCACGGCAAGAATTATGCTAATTTACAAGCAGTTGTCAAGATCTGTCAATTTCTTATCTCAGAGCTGTCAACAGTCATCGATTCAACCAATCAGATCTTGATACCAGGAGCTGGTATCATGGAACGGCGGCATCAATGGAATGTCTACAGGCTCCCCTGCGCACTCCCTCCTCACCAGACCGTTCTCGGCTCGTCCCGCCAACCCTCGCTTGCCGAATTTTTTTTTCCGACCTCGCTGGGAGCCTGTTCGCAGGCTATTGATTTTGCAACCCTACACAAGACTAGGCACCAGAAACCTCTAATAATAATAATAATAATAATAATAATAATAATAATAATAATAATAATAATAATAATAATAATAATAATAATAATAATAATAATAATAATAATAATAATAATAACTTTATTAACGTGTCAAGTAAAATAGCAGTTTCCCACTAAGTAAGGACACCTATCTACAATGTTAAAAACTATAGTACCCCTATATTCCCTATATAATTCCCTCTTCCCTCTCAGATTAGCTATTTTCAATGCAGAAACTTGACAACTATCGTAGTCCAACGTACGCTCACTAAATCGATATCTTACCAAGTCACTTCAGAGTTTCATTTTCTATATATATTACAGAACCCCGGGTAAAACAAAACCCTATTTGGACTAAATTAATTATACGCCGACCACTTTTACTGTAAATTTTACCTATTATAGACCAAAACCGTCTCATTTCTAAACCCTATCCCACACTTAACAGTCTGACAACAATACCCTTAACAACGGTACATAGAGTACCCATATAGCATATATATGAGAGTGCCCCCTCCCAGGATTTGATGTTACCTACTGGAAGCCTCTCTACTCCTTTTCCTCCACCGGCCGGCCTATTTTTTGTGTACTTGATATCATTAAGTACACCCTCTCATAGAATCACTGCTTTTTCATTTTATCAAGTGTAGTTAAAGCAATCGTTGTTTCCTACATACCTGCTCTTAAAATCAGAGCAGCGACTTCACTGCTCCCGTGGTACACAGCAGTATGGAGAGGAGTCATAAGCTCTGTGGATTTAGCTCTTATGTCCGCCCCATGGTCAAGAAGCATCCTTGAAATGTCGGTATTTCCACTGACACAGGCCAGATGAAGTGGAGTCATGTGAGCGGAGTCCTTCGAATTAATGTCAACTTTGGCATGATGTACAAGAAGCTCCGCCACTTGGTCATTCCCTCGGCGGGCGGCAAAGTGCAATGCAGTGCTACCATTGGTTGACGTTAAAGCAGGGTTTGCACCCCTCTGGATCAGTAACTTGGCGGTCTCGACGCAGTTGAATCTGAAAAACATAACGTTCAGGCATTTTATGGATTAAAAATAACCCTAACTGAGGTATTCTACTTGCTGAGTTTTCGAGCAAAACCCGCTGATAAAACCATCATGATTCGCAACCAGACCAGACCAGACCTAGTATATTTGCAGAAACAAATGAAATGCGCAAAGTATATAGACTATATAATGTACAGGAAAAGTGGCCTGAGCTGAAATATTATGAATGCATTTTAGCCGACGAACGAGACAGAAACCATCTATTACGGGGAAGCATAATCTGTTTGCTCTTCCCGAAACCGCAGTGGGTAGATGGGAGCCCAGAATCTGATCATTCGTTTGTAGAATGACGAAAACGTATTTTTTTTTTGTGATAGTCTTAAAATGACCGTTAAAATATGCCACCGCGTCTAAGCAAGCGCTGTAGTAAACCTGTGTGGCAGTCAAAAAATGATAGCAACCCCTTCTTTCGAAATCTCTGAACGCCCGGCCCGAACGCTTAAAGTCATGTAAAGGAGACATAGCGTGAACATGCATTATAATAAAATGCAACAGACATTGGATTCCAGGCAAATCTTATATTTAGTATATCATGAGTTTTTAGTCAAAACAAATGGTGCTCCGTGCTATAATAAGACATCTTTTAACTGTCTCCATACTTGCTCTCAAGAAAGGTATATACTACGTTGTTACCGATAACTAACTCTTAATAAAGTCATGTACTCCCGGTGTGCTTCACCGAATCGATTCGAAAGCTGGTGTAAGTTAACATGAAGTAAGCTCAAGAGAAAATGAGGTATGGTAAGCTCGGACAGTCAACAAAACTGCGTTTCGTGACCCGGTTATTTCAATGACCACTCAACATTATGTCCCCAGGCGTTGTAGAAAATGAATCCAGTGAACAATTATTTTTGCATGTGGAATGAATAAACCTCTCGATGTTGCGGCCATTAAGAGTTTCACTGTCATGATTTTAGGAGAATCATTATTTAGTAACGCTGGGTAAAAAAAGCGGTCGGTCTTTTGGACCCGTTTGATGGCATCCGCAAGTCTTTGCAAGATAATTTATTCTTTTGCTGTACCGAATGGTTAAGTCTTTTTGTGTTCCTATTGTGTTAAGCTCATAAAAAATCTAAGTTTCGCCAACGTAACTGACGGTCGTGAAAGTTTATTGAGCTTCAAAATTACACAAGCGCAGCCGGTTTACATCACGTCTTCAGCCGAATTCGCTTACACTTAGCTTTGCCTTTGACTGTGGGTTCTATAGCCTATATGTTTTGTGAGAGGCACTGAATAGACTCCTGTACAAGACAGGGTTCTTAATCAAATTAAAGAGCTTTTCTTGTTAGCAATGCAAGGTTTATCATAATCTAGAGCCGCAGAAAAGGCGGTCACCGCCAAAACGTCTTAAGAATATCTGGCGAAAATGAATAAAGCTGAGTGAACTATAAATTTAAGATATGAAAATCGGCTTGTAATTATAAGCCTATGCGAAGTTATTTCATTGAGCGAGGTACACAAAGTCATGTCTCCTGTCGGAGAAGCTTGTCAAGTCTGGTTGTCGCTGTCGGAATTTTGCCAATAGGCAATGGGGCGGTTAAAATCGTTTCAGTTAGTTTGGTATTCGGACTCAACTGATCGATCACAGTTTCAGCAAATTTAAGTTAAACCAGTTTAAACCACGCGGGCTAGAGTGCTCTGAAAAGTTACTTTTTGTAGTAATGCAGACCATTAAATAAGAAATGGTTTACTGATTGAACAAACGTGACTAACTTGGGTTTTGGACAGAGCATAGGTTTCTGTGGCACCGGAACGAGCAGAACTGGTTATATTCTCCATCAATTAAAGAGCAGGTTGGAGTTATAATGATTGGTTGATTTTAAAACAGCTCCACCGATGAACAGTTCTCTACCGACAAAAAGTTTACAAATGATGATAAAATAATAATGATAATGTAGTAACTTCGGGCTAATCTTTGTTCGAACAGTGAACGACCTCTCAAGAACACCGGCTGCAAACTCCACACTGAGGCTCCTAACATTTTTTTGACTATAGTACTAGCTGTGTCAAGTATGCATCGTCAGTTCTCGAGAGGTGGAGTAGATACTTGTCTTGCCTTTCCTACGAACAAACAACTATAGTTTGGTAACCTCTGTTGCAGTATTGCCTTATAGAGAGCATGCAGTGCAAACCAACGCATTGTAGTGGGATGCGAGCTTATGGAAATTTCTGTTGTTGTCTGAATTGCATGTCAACAGAGTGAAGTCATTCGAAAGTCATGCACGTAATGTTGGAGTAAGTCTGGAGTGCTTAGTTTTGCGTTTTCAGGTGTTGAATGCTCAATGAATAATATCTAAAATAATAGTATTCATGCATCTTCCTACATAATCCTGATAAATGGTCCTAAATGGACGATTTCACACCTGTGACGTCGTGTACTTCACACGTTTTTTTATTATTTTTTTCACTGACATTTTCTGGGAAGAAATGATATGTTTACGTAACAACAACTGTAAAATTGCGCACATTACAGACCCATACAAACTGGCTTACCTTGCTGCGATATGTAGCGGGGTTAGATTGTCTTCTCTGGATCGCACGTCGATTCGTGCGCCATGATCTAACAAAGATCTGGCAACGTTTGTTCGATCGTAACGCGCCGCTTGATGAAGCAGACCTAATCCAGACTGATCTAACTTGTCGATACTTTTAGAATTTTTCTTCTGTTTCCCGAGTTGTTCGTTTACAAGGTCTACCACTCCATCGCGCACAGCTTCGAATAGCCCGGCCCCGGTGGCTCGAGAAATGATAGGCTTTCCAAGCTCACTCATTTCCAAATTTAGTCTTTCTCTGCTCACGAAAGACTTCTGGCGATTTTCGCCGCCGAAGCTGGCATTCCCATTCGGTTCGTCTTCCATTGGTGAAAGAAGATAATTGTTGCGATAATTATTTCTAGATGACATGCTATACCTCCACAGTTTTGTCGCCGGGGTTGCTGGGAACACTGTCAACAAGTTTGGTACTTAATTATTCTGGTTTCACGAACTCTTGAACACAAGCTTTGGAGTTAATTTAGTCGGCCTCATTGTGTAGTTCTACTAATCAACATTGTTATCGTAATTTACATAACAACTCATTTCGTTCAGGAATGTCCCGCTGCGTTTTGTGATCTCGACCTTTTCTTAATTGAAACTCACTCACTGAAAAATTTGCACTCGATGTCGGTTTATTCTTCTTGAGTATAACTTCAGGGAATGAAAACAAATCGTGCACTATAATTATAAGCCGGCCATGAAAGTCTTTACCAGAACAATTCTCAATAACTTTTACAACAATATCACAATTTACTCGAAAGAAAGATATAGCCTTGAGTCAGAGTGGATCGTCTTGGAACACTGTACGGCTCCGCAAATGATCCCCAAATAGAACCGCAAATCATGGTAATCCCGGACCGAAAATGATACCCTTAGATTTACAAGCAGGTAGGGTAACCCTAGTGCTAGGGTTACCCTAGCAAGAGGGTTACCCTGGCACTCGCACATTTCTTCTTATTTTCAACGATGCATTTACAATGCAACTAGGGTTACCCTAGCGCTAGGGTAACCCTAGCTGACTGCTAGGGTTACCCTGGCAACAGAACGACAGGTGTCATTTGGCTTCTTTTGTGATGTACAGTACTGATGATATGCCAAGTTTGAAGAACATCGCTTTAATATTTCCAGAGATATTCTATATTGGGTGTTGTACTGTATTAGTGAAACCACCTATGACGTCATCACTTTACTCACAAAAACGTAAATATCTCTAAAACGAAAAGAGATATTCTAAAAAGAAAAACGCCATTCTTCTATACTTTAAAAGGCCTTTCAAATAAGCAGCAATCATTTTTTTACTTCATAGGCACTTTAAGAAAGCAATTCGCATTTGTTTGGTTGGCATTGTTACGCTAAATGACTGACTTAAAAGAAGAACTTGCGCCACTTTGCCATCCACTCAGAAGTAAAACCCAAACAAACTATTCGCAAACTTATTCCCGCGTAGGTTGAGTCGGCTACACGCTTTGAGATTTTTTTGGTAAGGCAATCAAGTTTCTTTGTGCCAATGTTATGTGATTGCCCAGAGTGATAACTTTGGGCTCTAGTCAAACTGCTGTGAATCGTAACAGTGCATATAACAAAGCAAATAAGCAAATAATTTGTAAGAAAATCTTGTGAATGCAACATTAGGGTCGATCGCATCCGAAGGGGATCTGAACACCAAGAGATGTAGTTGCATTAATCATTGTGGACTGAATATTTGGTTTCATGAATACACTGCATGAAATGGCATGTATAAGGAGATATAATGAACCCGTATACATAGTGTGTACGGAAAGGTATACTGATGTATACTGAAGTACACATATAAGGCCTGTATAATGATCAGTATACGTCTGAATCCTTATACTAATGTATACTGCCTTGTGGAGATTACCTTATACCTAGTGTAAGGGAACCTTATATGAGTTGACAAAGTAGATTCAACTTGTTTGTTCTTTTGTATTACAAATGAAGGAAACGAAGGCTTCGGTTGCTGAAAACAGAGTTGTCATGTAAAATGTCCCCTAGCCTGTGGTAATGAATGCTTCGTACGGAAGAACTTACTTAGCGAATTTGACGGCATGTAAAGGAAGAAGCTTTAAGTCAGATAAACAGCTAATAAACGCAGGTCTTATTATCCTGTCTTTGGGCTTCTTTGCGGATTTCGTAGAGGTATTATGTATTGCAAAAAAAACAACGCTTCTTTATGCTATTGGGTAAAGATATCCATAACGCATCTGTACACTCTCGAGTTTAAGCATTGCGCAAAACGTATCATTAAGCACTGCATGAAATGAGTAATTTCGTGGAATTTACGTGGCCGTGAAATTCTCGAGATCGCAAACGTGACGTGTTGGGGAGTGCTATGTTCCTGATACGTTCATTGTGGCGTGTCAGGAAAAATCATGGTCTCGGTACGTCACATGTGGCGTATCAAGGGAATTCAGGACTGACATTTACATCGTTTGTAACGGCACGCGCGGGTTTTTGTTTAAACGGCAAATTAATACACGGAGCTCATTTCTCTTTACGCGGAAACTAAGAATGTTCAAGTCAACAATGCGCGAAGATCTATATACTGAGCTTACATCATTTTGTTAATGTAATCGAGTGTATTCTGTTCAGAATCGTACATTGAGGCACGTAAGTCTTAAAATTCATATCAGTCTTCACTTCAGCTCTTTTGACTCTCGTTATGCATAGCTCTATTTCCTACAGGTGTCTACATTTAAACGCATTTTCGCGTAAAGGTATCTATAATTCATCTTTACGATGCTCTACGGATCGCGTAAAGGCATCATTAACGCATCTTTACGATGCTTTACGGATCGCGTAAAGGCATCAATAACACATCTTTACGATACTTAACGAATCGCGTAAAGCATCAATAACGCATCTTGTCGATGCTTTACGAATCGCGTAATTTCATTATAATGCATATTTACGATAAAGTAAGTAAAGGCATAGATAACAGAAAACTAAATAACATTTTTGATCACTTCCGACTACTATATTTTATATTTACATAGAGTGCTAAAAAAAATCCGCAGCGGAACACTCCTTACATCTCACCGACCTACGTGGAGGCGCAACTCACCAATTTCGCAAAGCTTGAGAGCGGAATGCCCTAGGACCGGCTGCATGGGAGGACTTGCACCGGGCCCAAACCCATTTAACACTGCCGCGTATTTGATGCAAACCTTGGAACCCTCTAGGAGGCCTCTGGCAGATCTTAAGCTGTTAAAACTACCATGATGCAAAATCTATTTATTTAGTCCGACCAGTGGATTCCTATTATTGTGGTTAACGCTGTTAATCCGAACGCATCAGCGCATGCGTGATTATAAAGAGTGCCTTCAACAAAATTTACCAACCAATATTTTTTCCCGTTTGGTTGTCAGTAAAATTTCGAAACACAAATCATGTAAATTCGTTTTATGGAAAATTTCGGCTTGGCTCAGGCTTGGCTCAGTAATGGTTTTTTACGCAACGCACGTTAGACTGTTTCATCTCTATGTATCGAGGTGTGAAACGCTTTCGTAAAACAAGCAGACCCAGGAATCGGCAGGATAATTTTTTCGAGCAATTTTATGAAGCCATGATTACCAATACCAATGAGACCAAAATGACTCTGTCATGTCAGTGATTTCGTTTTGATTAATTCGCTTTGGGCTCACAGCACAGAGTGAGTGTCAGCGGCTTTGCCGTGGGAAGACCAAACCTGGAGCCGTACATGACGTACCTGTCCAAAAGTCTTTGATTTGCCGATTTACCGCCATATTTGAAGGTACTCACTGGAAGGGATAGACCAGAAGGCCCTTCTTCCTTCTGTGACTTTTCGTGATCCTTTATACAAAGTAATACACTATATATGGTGAAACAAACCGTCTCCGGTTTGTTTGCGGTTAGTTCAACTCTTGTTTGCTTGCGGTTAGTTTCACTCTTGTTTGCTTGCGGTTAGTTCCACCCTGGTTTGCTTGCGTTTAGCTCCATCCCGGTTTGCTTGCGGTTAGCTTGCGGTTAGTTCCATCCCGGTTTGCTTGCGGTTAGTTCCATCCCGGTTTGCTTGCGGTTAGTTCCATCCCGGTTTGCTTGCGGTTAGCTCCATTCCGGTTTGCTTGCGGTTAGCTCCATCCCGGTTTGCTTGCGGTTAGCTTTCATTTTGTGGTTTGGGTGACACACTATTACATCAACTTAGACTTGTAGTATTTAAAGTTAAAAAAACCGAATTTGGTAGCTGGTGCTCCAATGGCGTAGTGGATCAGTGAGTGCTTCCTGAGTCGTGGTGGACCAAACTTGTTGACAGTGTTCCCAGCAACCCCGGCGAACAAAACTGTGGAAGGTATAGCATGTCATCTAGAAATAATTATCGCAACAATTATCTTCTTTCACCAATGGAAGACGAACCGAATGGGAATGCCAGCTTCGGCGGCGAAAATCGCCAGAAGTCTTTCGTGAGCAGAGAAAGACTAAATTTGGAAATGAGTGAGCTTGGAAAGCCTATCATTTCTCGAGCCACCGGGGCCGGGCTATTCGAAGCTGTGCGCGATGGAGTGGTAGACCTTGTAAACGAACAACTCGGGAAACAGAAGAAAAATTCTAAAAGTATCGACAAGTTAGATCAGTCTGGATTAGGTCTGCTTCATCAAGCGGCGCGTTACGATCGAACAAACGTTGCCAGATCTTTGTTAGATCATGGCGCACGAATCGACGTGCGATCCAGAGAAGACAATCTAACCCCGCTACATATCGCAGCAAGGTAAGCCAGTTTGTATGAGTCTGTAATGTGCGCAATTTTACAGTTGTTGTTACGTAAACATATCATTTCTTCCAGAAAATGTCAGTGAAAAAAATAATAAAAAAACGTGTGAAGTACACGACGTCACAGGTGTGAAATCGTCCATTTAGGACCATTTATCAGGATTATGTAGGAAGATGCATGAATACTATTATTTTAGATATTATTCATTGAGCATTCAACACCTGAAAACGCAAAACTAAGCACTCCAGACTTACTCCAACATTACGTGCATGACTTTCGAATGACTTCACTCTGTTGACATGCAATTCAGACAACAACAGAAATTTCCATAAGCTTGCATCCCACTACAATGCGTTGGTTTGCACTGCATGCTCTCTATAAGCTAATACTGCAACAGAGGTTACCAAACTATAGTTGGTGGTTCGTAGGAAAGGCAAGACAAGTATCTACTCCACATTCTCGAGAACTGACGATGCATACTTGACACAGCTAATACTATAGTCAAAAAAATGTCAGGAGCCTCAGTGTGGAGTTTCAGCCGGGTCAGAGAGTTCGTTCACTGTTCGAACAAAGATTAGCCCGAAGTTACTACATTATCATTATTATTTTATCATCATTTGTAAACTTTTTGTCGGTAGAGAACTGTTCATCGGTGGAGCAGTTTTAAAATCAACCAATCATTATAACTCCAGCCTGCTCTTTAAT
>JAHPZR010033716.1:0-47064 GCA_019787425.1 Platygyra sinensis | reverse complement strand
TATGGCGTACCATCGGGGCCAAAATTCAACTTTTGAATTTTGCTTGTATCTTCGGCATTCGATGTTGTAGTTTTACAATTTGTACCTACATCTGCAATTGAACATTCAAGTTTCCAATTTCTCTACTCCAATTGTCGATTTGACATTGTTTGTTTCACGATTCAACTTTGTAGTTTGAAGTATTCAACATTCAAGTTTACGCAATTCAACATTCAAGTGTTATACATTGTACTTCACGTCAATTCAACATGCAATTTGCTTCTTTTCGATATCCAACCCCAATCCAATGTAATGAAAACCTCAACGAACTAATTTCGCAATTCAACTTTGTAGTTTAGACAATGGAATATTTCAAGCTTTCTCTTTAGTATTCAACGTTTTGATATTCGACATGTTGCACTTTGCCTTTCGCTATTCAACATTCAACTTTCTATCATCCAACCGCAATCCAGAAATTAACGAAGGAGCGCAGGCTCGCTAACCTAACCTCGCTCACGTGAGTGGAAACGGTCAAGTACAAAAAGTACCTATGAGGTACCTCACTCTGGGATTAAAAATGGACGATCTCTCGTATTTGTTAGACTGTGTTCATAATATCCTCGACGTTTTAAATAGAGTTGATGGCGTACATAATGGCCATGGAGACTTTCAACTTCTTATTTGTAAAGTAGATTTTCTGCAGAGGATGTTGGTAAATCTAGACATCGATGATTTCGTAACAGAAACAATGGGAAGAGCTCATAGTTTGCTAGTAGAGATTGGAAGAACTGAGAATTCTTACGGAGGTTATAGCGCCAGCGTGTGTAACAAGATGGTAGACGTGGAAGACCCTCGTACTTGATAAGCAAAGAGCAGCTCTCATATTTAATTGTATTGAACAAGGTTTTAAATTGCAAGACGTTGCTACTATGCTTGGAGTAAGTTGCAGAACAGTTAAGAGAAGAATGATGTCATATGGACTCAGTTTGTCAGGTACATGTACATACGGTAATTCGTACATACCATTATTTTGTGATAAACCATGGCAATAAATCTTTAGATACATCTTTATTTACATATCACACACTTGGAGAAATACAAGGGTAACCAAAGCCAGGAGCTTAAATGGTATCATACTATGTGGCCAGCAAACAAAATGTGAACTAGAATTCAAGCTTACATGAAAAGAAGGCTTAACATCATACATGTATTTTTAAACGTAATCCTTTAATTTGCTGATTCCTTCTTTGCTTTAAGCGGGGCTTTTGGGCCTTTATAGATGACTTCGCACCGCTGGACGAGTACCCAAAGAGCCTCCGTTGTTCCGCAACAACAGATGTGCTCGTAGAAGCTTTTGAACTACCTAAGAATTAATGAATATCTACCGTTAAAAGTTTTAGTTTTCAGCGGATAACTTACATGGCGCGTTTTGTTGCATGACAATGACCTCTAATTATATTCCACACACGTAGTCTTTGCAGCTACTTACCTTGTGGACTTGCTTTTTAAAGGGCAGAAAGTCGATCGGCGACTTTCAAAAGAGCAGATCGCACTTCGTTCAATTGATCACTCATAGTTTCACCAACACGGACTCCAACACGGGCAGAAGACTCGCACAGCGAAAGCAAATCAAATCAAAACCCTTTCTTCGCGGGCTTCACTCACGTGAGGGAGGTTAGGTTAGCGAGCCTGCGCTCCTTCGTTAATATCTGGATTGCGGTTGGATGATAGAAAGTTGAATGTTGAATAGCGAAAGGCAAAGTGCAACATGTCGAATATCAAAACGTTGAATACTAAAGAGAAAGCTTGAAATATTCCATTGTCTAAACTACAAAGTTGAATTGCGAAATTAGTTCGTTGAGGTTTTCATTACATTGGATTGGGGTTGGATATCGAAAAGAAGCAAATTGCATGTTGAATTGACGTGAAGTACAATGTATAACACTTGAATGTTGAATTGCGTAAACTTGAATGTTGAATACTTCAAACTACAAAGTTGAATCGTGAAACAAACAATGTCAAATCGACAATTGGAGTAGAGAAATTGGAAACTTGAATGTTCAATTGCAGATGTAGGTACAAATTGTAAAACTACAACATCGAATGCCGAAGATACAAGCAAAATTCAAAAGTTGAATTTTGGCCCCGATGGTACGCCATATTTTTCCACCTATTATTGAACTTTACCCTCAAACAAAGTTACACGAATCGAACAGTCATTGGCAAATTTTCAGTTGTTTACGCGCGTACCCGCTTTTTTTAATAATTTCAAGTTTTTAAAGTCAAGAAACCGTAGATGTGCTTCCTTAAGTTTTCTCAGGAAGTTACTTACACGTTTACATCTAAATTTCCTTCCAAAACCTCGGAAAAACTATAAAAACATCGAATTTCGAGGACGACGGGCAACCAACTGCACTCTAATGGCTGATAGTATACGTGTAGCTCAGCCAATCAGATTGCGCAATTGCAGCATTTGCATTAGTATACTAGTAGAATTCTACTAATAACCAAGAGAAGATGGTCTTAACGTACCGACTAACTGATTAAACTGTAAACAACTTTCTAACTAATTAAACTTTTCTTCTTTACTAAAGGAATACTTGCCTTCGAAAGTGGATGCTTTCTATGCAAAAGCAGCAAGAAGCCTTGGCTTTCCAACAGAGTACGAACTGAGTATCAACTCTGTTGCATTCAACATTATCGACACTGGTGATTTTGGCTTTTCACTCCGTAGATGGTTTTAAAACTCCTGTTTTTGAAAATGTCACGGCCATTCTTTTTCTGGTGTCGTCTATAGCGTACGACCAACTCAAGTACGAAACATTGAATTGCCTTGTGGACTCATGCGATCTCTTTGAAGTAATAATTAACAGCCGTTTCTTTGCCGATAGCTCAATCATCCTTTTCTTCACCAAGGCAGACCTTTTAGAGGAAAAGATCAAACACTCGAACATAAAGGAATACTTTCCAGATTTTCAGGGCGATCCACAAAAACTAGAAGATGTGCAAAGCTTTATTTTTCAGCTTTTTGATGACAGGCGACGAGATAAGTCTAAACTTCTAAATCATTTCTTTACCATGGCCGGTAACGTGGAACATATCAGATTTGTTTTCAGTGCAGTTAAGGAAATTATATTGGTGAATAATTTGAAGTCACTTGAGACTTATTAACTCAAAAAGGGAAAGTCAAACACTCTTTCATTCGCTTTGTCATGAAGGACACCTTTTTTAACATTAAACTATTATTGACAAAACTCAAATACTTGTTTACTCAGTTTTCTCTGGTAGCCAGGTGCAACGCAAGAAACAATTTTAAATGTGTATCGGCGTGGTTTGTTCAAAAGTGATTGCAAAATTAAACTATTCATTGTTTGTATGGGTAATCATACCGTTTCGAGTTCAATTTGGAATTAATTTGCACGAGTGAGCTTTTTGAAAAATTCGCAAGTGCAAATTAATTCCAAATTGAACGAGGAAAAACCGTATGATTACTTATTAATAATACAAACATGAAAAAATTCGCGCGGAAAAAAGTGCCGGAATTTTTTTTCTTGAAGCCATTTTTGTCGCATTCAGAAAAACTTTTTCCAAAGTTTTCGAACAAAATTTTTGTCATTGCTTTACATGATATCATTTGCCTACAAATTTTCTCATTGTCGTTCTGTAAATCATAATCCAGAATTACGATGTGTAATTTGCACTGGTGTTACACTTTTTGCACCGGTGTTACACTTTTTGCACTGGTGTTACACTTGAACTGCACTGCTCTCAGCCAATCACAATCGAGTAATTTTTTCATGTGTATTATTATCTCAGAAATAGGAACAATTTCGTTGATGATTTTAACATGACGATTCTAATACTCATTTAATTAAAGTAAGACCTCGATTGACATTTGGTGATTGCAGAATGGGTGGGGCTTTCCATTTGGATAGAAATTCCTGTTTCCCTGTTTTGACGAGAAAGATCAGAAAATTACTGCGCCGTTTGCTTTTTCACACTACATTCCTTGATGAAATACGCAGTCGTTTTGATGGGAAATGAAATTGAAAACTCCTTCAGCACAACTAATTAACAACTAATTAACAGCTAATTCCATCAAGTTTGTCACGTGTTCAATGAAGGTCAATAACATTGACAGGGGTTCCGATGAAGACATCAAGGTCAGGATAAACAAAGCCAGAACAGCTTTCAACAAGCTGAGGAAAGCGTGGTCCTCCCATGTCATCTCACGGAGAACCAAAGTTAGAATTTATAACATCAATGTGAAAGCAGTCCTCCTCCATGTCTCAGAAACTTGGCGAACAACCAATGAAACAACCCAGCAGTGCTTCGTCAACAAGTGCCTTCGACGAATTTTAAAAATCTGTTGGACAGACAAGGTAACAACAAATGAGATGCTGTGGGAAGGAACAGGCCAGGAACCAATCAAGTCTCAGATTTTAACGGGAGAGGAGGTGGGTGGGTCACACCTTAAGGAAGCTGGATAGCAACGTCACGCGACAGGCATTATAATGGAACCCTCAGGGGAAGGTGAGGAAAAGGGGTCAATCAACGAAGTCTTGGAGAAATGGTGTGGAGTCTAAAATGAGAAAGTGGGCGGCCAAACCCGGAGCACACTAGGAAGGCTCTTCCGGGACAGAAGCTGGAGCTTAAGGGAACAATCAATATTCAAAAAGGTGAATATTGAATGAAGAATATAAAAGCAGTAAGCGGCACAACGCAGAATGATTTTTTTTAAGGTGTACTATATTTCCGCTGGCCAAACCAACCTTCGTCAGGTACAAATGAGAATTTTACATTGAGGCGTGTTTTTATGTGGCATATTATCGTAATACCGGAAATACGTAAAACTAATTATAAATTGTGTCTGTGTAAGAAAAGCACATGCATATCTTTAATTTACACTGTCAAGTAGTTTTACGTATTTCCAGTATTACGAAAATATACAACATAACACGTATAAACACGTCCCAATGTAAAATTCGCATTGTAGCTGACGAAGGCTGGTTTGGCCAGCCGAAATATAGTACAGCTTACAAAAATCATTCTACGTTGTGCCGGTTTCTGCCTGTTATATTCTTCATTTTATATGTGTAGATCACTGTTGACAGCAGGATCATCGTTCCCGTTGCTTTCTTTTCAAAATATTTTGTAGAACGTTGAATGATTAATTGAATGTTCAGTGAATGTTTGTACCGTCGCGGGTGCATCAATAGAGAGAACAAAAGGCCCATGTGGCTTGAACAGGTTTATTTCGATGCAAAACTGTCAAAACTGAAAATAACATGATGCCGTGAGTGGCACGGAACAAAAAAGGGAAAAAATACAATATAACTAGTGAGACAATCTCAGATAGTGCAGAGTGTTATGCTGGACTGTAAGTACATTTTGAGTCATCAGCTGCCAGCAGGAGGGAGGGGGTGTCTCCAGGCAAACAGTGGTTTAGTCATAACTACCAGTGTGACGTCACGTCATACACCGGTGATTTTCGATATGGCGGCCTATTTATTTTGGTTCGTTAACTGAAAGATATGTGGAAATTTCTAACTTTTTGATGATTCGATTACTTTGTTTAATGTTACCCAGGATTCAAAATATATGAAAGACTTCTTTGTAGTAATTTTCGGTAGGATAAGTTATTCGAAAGCCTCATATTTTGAGTAGAAACATACTAACAAGTGGCCGAGGCGTCGACAAAGTTTAATGGATTGACAACGTTTTCCCGGAGCCCCTGCAGAAATGCGGAGATGTCCTGATCCCAGAATAGGAGGTTTGGTACATGATATATTAAGTTTGCTCTGTGCTGAGAATTAAGCCTTCAGTACTTATGGTTTATCTCAACAATCCCTTCAAAGTTAATGGCATTTGGAGAAGAAGGGCTAAACGTCAGAATACGCGGCCACGATTGCGTGACATTGAATGCTTGCTCACGTAGTCCCGCAGTAAATAAATATTTGCATATGGAAAATAAAGGAGAAAACTTAATGTGTACACGAAACAAGCGTGCTACACATGAATATGCCTCGTTCTAAAATCCATCAGCCGAAACAAGCGCGCTACACATGAAAATACTTCGATCTATAATCCATGAGCCGAAACCCGGAGTTTCAATATTCATTTTTCCACTGCGGGAATGCGGGAGCAATAGTTTTACTCATCTTACTTTCATAGCAATAGTTTTACTCGCCTTACGTTCATCAACCCATAAGATACAACACCACTGGGGGACGAGGGGAGCAAGCGTTTAATGTCACGCAATCGTAAACACAGACACTATAGATCGTTTTCACTGTTAAATCGAAAACCATTAAGTGGATAACGTCAAGAAATTGTGATCTTATTGGATATAAATAAGCCACACACTTCTCCAAGTTTTACGACTGTGCGTTTTCCCAAACCGCAGATATTCGTCGAAATGTTTCGCAGAAATTTACAGAGCTCAGTATGGAAACGCCATGTTGGTGCACATCACATGTGCACCAACATGGCGGCCGAAATATAGTGTAAACATCTGGAAGTTACTTTGGCTATCTGGACGACTGATTATCTGTACTTAACAAACAAGCATTTACATAAGCACTTTTCCTAATACTCTAACTTCTAAAAAAGCTACAAATCATGAGATAGGTATATATTTTTCGGCAAATGCGATCGTAGCTTTGTGTCACGCACCGCCATAACTCTGAAATTCAAAATGCTCTGGTTTCCAAACGAAGCACGCTATTGAGCTGTAAAATTGTAAACAGATATAAATATACCGTCTCTTATGCCTGATGAGGATAAAAACTTTGGGGGCGCTTTAGTTTTGGATTTTAGAAAGCGATGACGTCACGTGAAAACGATCTATTGACCTTTCACCAATCCAACAAAGTACAACACGCGAGAGTACACCCTCACACTCAAAAGGATTGTTGAGCAAAATGACTCATCACATTGAGAAAAACTAACAATGGCTAGAAAGATATATCAAAAAGGAACAAAACCTCTTATTATGAGGTACCTCTGTTGAAAACTTGAAGAGAAAACGGCGGGCGTTTTGGGTGGCCCCTACTTGACCGGAAGTCAAGATGGCGGTAACCCTACTTGACCTGATTTGTTTTCAATAAAATTTGGAACCAAAACGCACACAAAACAACAAACAGTTGTACTCACAGACATCCACTACAAAGCTTGCACACTTGTGCCAAATTAGTGAATAATAGAGCAATAATAGCTTGTATTATCCTTTCATTTGTTTGAATTCAATGGAGTCCCGACGCCAAATCTGGGCAAGCCGAGCGAAGCTTCGACTTGTTGCTATATGACGTCATACTGGCAGTGATGAGTCGGTCTCTGACAGATACTCGAAAACAATAGAGTCACCCCCTCCTTCCTGGCTGCCAGTATGTAACTTGTTAGTTCAAGGACCAAAAATAACTTACAATTACTGTTTGTCAAGAAGGTTTTAAATTTTACTGTGGTGTTTTACGTTGAATTTCGTTTATTTTTAATTCATTGATACGTTGAACTAGCAAACGTGATAATTTTATTTTTTCAACGCCAACATTTGTAACTTGATACTTTTGTTTTCCTCGCAAAGTTTGTAACATGATACCCTTGTTTTCCCAAAAACATACAAAGGAAAATATGCTGGCGTTTTAACTTAACCGATATTATTTATATCTTACATCGGTGAATGAGTCCCCTCAAAGACTGACTAAATTTATTTCCGGTTTCCGTAAGTGCCACAGTGTCTGCAGCAATATTTGAGAAGTTTCTTTTGTCTCGACATTACCACCGGGTACTTTTAATGTCGCTAACTCTGAAATGTTTAGGGTGAACACATTTGTGAACTTGTTGTCCTCTTTCATGGGGGAGAAAATAAACAGGCGGCTGAGGAGATCCATTCGTTTCCCTCTTTAAAGCTTAGCAAACACGAAATAGTTTGAAAATAGCACACGACATTTGTTAACCGAGCTAGGGATGATTCCAAACGATACGCTGTCACAAAAGCGTTCTTTGCACTAAAAAGGAAAACTGATATTACCTGAAATATAACTGCTATCGCCCGTTAAGAGGAGATTGTGGTATCGCACGCATGAATGCTGAACTCGAGAACGGATTGTATCATGCTGACAGTGCTAGAGTGCATGTGTCTTACATGTTTTGTTCTACCACAAGGAAAAGCACTTAATGGTTAAGTGTAATTGTGTATGAAATGTATCGTTTACCTAACATACAGTCAACACTTATGCTAATCAATCTGCGCATGCGCTTCAAGCAAATTGCTTTTGTTCTTAAGAGCGGAATAGTACCACAAGGATAACAAGAGAATATTGGAACCATATATAGTTTTCTGATGTTATGAAAGAAGTAATGTAAGTATGGTGCGTTTTACGTAGCAATCAAAAGTACCTACCCCACCCGCTCAAAACAAGGCTAATTAATTAATTGAAATTAATTAATTAAACAAACATTAAAGTTTACACCTTATTGCCTTATTGAAATATTGCCATAGTGCTTTAGCGGTGTCAACCCTTAAACCATCCCAATAGTGTACTCTGCACTAAAAACGACAGAAAAACTTACGCCTTTCCGGGCTAAAAGGGCACCGCGTCGAACCAACTGAAAAAACTCACTGTCGCGCATGCTCGAAAGTAATGACGTAAAATCGAATGCTAACTAAAACGTGACAGACTTAAACATGAGATAAGGCACACGTGTGCCGTTACAATGTTGAATATAAAGTCGAATATTGAATAGGCTCGGTTTCCGCCGGTCTCTCGCGACCGGTCTAATCGAGCCTAAATATTGAATAAGAAATTAATGATCTATAAAAAGCTAAAAGTTGAAAACAATTAAAATTTCAACGTTGTTAGTAAAACGCGTAACGACGTAACGGGTAACGACGTAACGGCGTAACGAGAAACCGCGTAACGGGATTTTTTTTCCTTCTCTCAGTTTCTTGATGTTGACTCTGTTTGTCTGTTTGCCTTTTTTATTGCTTTTTTTTTTCGAGAAAAAAAAAGATTATTAACATTATTCGTATTTGGCAGGGTTTTTATAGCCTTTTAGCTAAAATTTACCTCACACCAAAAGGGCCTTTCAGCGGGCGCATTTTCTCACGCTTCTGAGAGGTCGGTCGCTCTGGTTTAATTTGAATGTAAGTTTTGCTGCACGTTACAGTATAAACAAACTTAATCAAGTCTAAAACAATCAGGGAAAACTCAATATGAGGCTCCCGGAAATATGCTTCTGTGAATTGCCCTTAGCCTTAGAAAACTGGAATCCTATTTTTTAGTTTAATCCTCAGTTTTTATGTCATTCTTCTTATTATTCTTGCCTCGTCAAGCAATCGCTACGCGTGACAAGCCGGTCACCGCAAAGTGCAGACCATGCAGACTGCAGACCATGGAGACCGTGCAGACTGAGTATTTTTTCTTATTCTTGTTTTTGCATTTACTTTTGACTCGCAAATGTTTTGGTTCTGATAACATTAATTAGTGTTCAATCATATATCGCAGTGTTTGTTGTGCGCAGGCCGCGCTCACGGCTCAGTATGTGACTGTTGACTTGTTATAGACTCTGCAAAGGAAACTTCCTTTAGTCCAAAATAATCTTAAGTAAAGCTATTTTAAAATGTAGAAATGAACTTTACTTGTAATGTAATGTCACAAGAACCATGTGCAGTTTCTACTCAGGTGTACAAAATGTAATATCCAGATGGCTGTTTGAACGTGACCATGATCACACCAAAAATGCTGAGCTCACACGAAACCGAAGAGCATTTGAATAGAGGACTTCGCGCTTGTTGGGGGATCATGGGTAATCAGGGCAAACGAAAACAAGATGGCGGCCGTGTGTAGCCTGTAATGTATGGCGTACCATCGGGGCCAAAATTCAACTTTTGAATTTTGCTTGTATCTTCGGCATTCGATGTTGTAGTTTTACAATTTGTACCTACATCTGCAATTGAACATTCAAGTTTCCAATTTCTCTACTCCAATTGTCGATTTGACATTGTTTGTTTCACGATTCAACTTTGTAGTTTGAAGTATTCAACATTCAAGTTTACGCAATTCAACATTCAAGTGTTATACATTGTACTTCACGTCAATTCAACATGCAATTTGCTTCTTTTCGATATCCAACCCCAATCCAATGTAATGAAAACCTCAACGAACTAATTTCGCAATTCAACTTTGTAGTTTAGGCAATGGAATATTTCAAGCTTTCTCTTTAGTATTCAACGTTTTGATATTCGACATGTTGCACTTTGCCTTTCGCTATTCAACATTCAACTTTCTATCATCCAACCGCAATCCAGAAATTAACGAAGGAGCGCAGGCTCGCTAACCTAACCACCTTTTTTGTCTTTTTTAGATAATGTACAATTCCAATCACCTCCTACTATAAGAGTTGTAATTTCTGATTTGTCAATTAGGAGACAATTTAGTTCTTGAATGAAACTTACTTGTTGTATGTGGTCGTTGGGAGCATATATATTGCAAAATGACAGTTTTAAACCGTTGTAAGTGAGATTGATTAAGATTATTCTACCGTCCGCGTCAATGGATGTGAAGGTCACTTTTTCTTTTACCGCTCGATTAATCAAAATACAAACACCTTTGCTATGAGAAGTCTCGTGAGAAAAGTAAATTTCACCTCCCCTTCATTTCTCCAAACGGCTTCGTCACTTACTTTGGAAAACGTTTCTTGTAGAAAATAAAAATTGGCCTCCTGATCTTTCAGATACGTGAAAATGCTCCTTCTCTTAACCGTATCTCTAAGACCTCTTACATTTAATGAAATCACCAAGCATTTTTGCAGGTGTAACTTATGCATTTAAGATTCGATTTTTGAAATAAAAAATACGGTTCGCATTCCCCCTCGTATTTGCAATTGAAAGCACCAAAACAAAACAAAACAAAAAGGTTACCAATAATGAATTTAAAAAACAGACCTATTTTAAGAGTTCTTTCCCTCAGCAATCCAGTCCGTAGTCCCTTCTTTTATTCAACAGTACTTTGAATTCCGTTTAAAGATCATCTAAGTCCTCTTCACAATAAATTCTTACCGGTGCTCCGCTTGGCGATGTCTTTACGAATATTTTTCCATCCATTGTCCATGTGTTGGTAATCATGTTATCTTTCTTCATCTTGTTTGCTTTCCAGAAAAGCTCTCTTCGATAATTCGTAAGGTTCTCATTGATGAATATACGCCGGTCTTCTCGAGACGAGAAAGCATCGCTTGGAAATATGTCAGAGGTTTTCACGTTTTTAAGCTTGGTTCTCGCTTTGTAGAGAAGAGATTTTACTTTGTGGCTCACGAATTTGACAATAACAAGCTTAGTGGTTTTTCTTTTGAGTTTATGTGATATTTCTATATCTTCCGGTTTGATGTCGACGTTTATGGCTTCTCCAATACGGATAACAACTTCGTCGGTTGATGTGTACGCGCCTTCAGGTACGCCCAAAATTTCCAACGAGTTTTTACGCGAGTATTGCTCCAGGTCGTCATATTTTTCATCCAATTTATACGTTTCTTCAATCTGATCTTTTAGCTTTATTCTTGTGTGGTTAAGCTCATTTCTCAACGTGTCATTTGCTTTCTCGGCTTTGGTAAGTTGCGATTGAAGCTTCTCCGTTTCCCTTTGATTGGCGTTTAGGGCGGATTTCAACTCTAAAATTTCTTGCTTCAGTTCTTGGTTTTCCCTGAGTATCGTCGCAACCGTAGCTTGTATGTTAACTAGCATCTCCTTGATGTCAATTAGCTTTGGTTCGGGTTGAGTGGCTTCAAAAGTTTGTACCTCCCCGACACTATCCGCCATATTGCATCGTTTCAAAACTTTATCTTCTTCTTCCAATGAACCTCTTTCTCCTCTTTTGTGTTTCCCACTAGTCTTCTTCATTGAAATTAGCAATACATAGCATCATTCCAAGATGCGATTAAGGTCGAATATACCAAAGAAATATTATAAAAGAAGGAAACTTAAGCTCCGCTCAGAAACCACGTCCGACCATGTCGGGCTCACGCATGCTCTATCTCAAGCCCGATTATATGTTGCACTTGAATCAGTCACCATATGTTTACTCCTGGTCACTCATATTCTGAACCTTGATTGTCTAGACCTGGGTTTACATGTGTATTCTTCATACTGTTTTTAAAATAAAACCTGTTGTTGTTGTTACATTTCTTTGATTTTCATGCCTGGGGAAATTTGTAGGTATAAAGAAGAGAGTGCAAGAGTAATCTGCAGGGGTCGTGCGCACAACACACAGGGACTGAAGGTTGAACAAGCATTAGCAAGCAATGACTGTTAAACCGAAGAGAGAACCCTCTTAGCCAAGATGTTTATTCACAGCAAGTAGATTCAAGTTCCATAATGCAAAACACAAACTTTGAAGTCAAATGAAGCACATACTTTCCATTAAATGACTAAGTGAAAAGACAGACCAAATATAAAGACAGCGTTAATTGTTTCTTGTCCACGTTCTATATCATTGTAAGGTACATTCTTAGAGATTGTTGTCGTTCTGGGCAAGATAATTACAAGAACTACAAACAAATGACAGAGGACAAGATTTCTCGTCAATCTTTAAACAGCCCCAATGGTACCACAGGGAACAAGACTCGCAGTGCAGACTATTTTCATAACAATAATTGTCAAACTCCTTAGGTTCTAAACAGAGACTGTCACAAAGAGCACAGTAGCAAAGGGGTCTAAACCCAAGAATTACCCTTGGAGATAAGTCTTGAAAAATATTATAAAGTTTGGAAGAACTTGCTGCCGGAACACTGCTTCAAAATGTATAAGTTCAACAAATGGATCCCCTTTACGCGTCCAAACAACAACAAAAAACCGTCTCTCCAGTCCCCCCCTGTAATTTGGGTGTCATATCTGTGCCCTCTTTTTAGCTTAAGCTTTCCTTCATGCATTTCCAAATATTCCACCCATAGGCGTACGGGCACCCTCGGACTTGGGGGGGCGGTGACCTTATTGCCCGAAAAAAATTACAAAATGCCCGGAAGCGTCAGTTGTATATACGTACTCAAATCGCAGTAAAAACAAAAACGTTCCCAATTCTCACGTCTAATGAAACTGTTATCACTCCGGAAACACAGCCGAATTCCGATTTTTTGGAACCTCCAAGGGAACAGATGAAAATTGCTTTTAAAAATCGGCCGGACAGTTCGTGAAATTACGGCGTTTGACTGAGGAGAGGGAAACGACTTTTGGTTTGAGTTATCGGAAGGATCGAAAAAATGAGGGTTTGAGAAATCAGGATTCCACTGTAGTTATTTTGAAACATTGCATACTCCTAGCCTATGACTTCATTCGACGGCCTGGTAAAATCAGAAACTTATAAAAGAAACAGTTAATTGTTCCTCTTGCGAGAAGTTCAGGAAAATTTTAAACCGGCACTTTGCGGAGCCATTCAAAAGGGCTCTTTTCAGAGCCACCACAAAAGCATAAGTCTTGGCAGGAGCCCATGTTGGTCGTCCTTTGCTTTCATCCTTTTGTCATTAATGGAAATAACATGATGGATTCCCATGGTACACATTTAATTGGCATATGGCTTTCCTAAAACAGAATACCTGCAATTGTGGATCCTTAGATCATTTGACCTTAACTCCGATTTGACAAGACAAACGCCAGTGAAAGTAACCTACAAGCCAGGCCTTGACTACCTTTTAGAATGCTTTCTCCCGAGTACTTTTGCCCGAATCATCGGCGTTTTGCCCGAAAAATCTCAAAATTTTCTGCGACTGGGGGGGCTGCAGCCCCCCCCTCCCCCGCCCCCCCCGGCTCGTACGCCTATGATTCCACCTTATTCCAAACGTCTGAAATAAGCATGCCTCTCACTGATTAGGGACGCTTTGATTCCATGCCAGCATCTTCCTCGTGCATGCATCCCCACCTAATAGATAGGAGTTCACTAATATCTTCTAGAAGCAGCCAACCTCGTTCCTAGGGCCTTTTCCCTAGCTTGGGGGCGGGGCGGGAAAAGGCCCTGGCATCGGCTGGTCACGTGCCCACTTTACACCCTGAAATCCTGGGTGTAATAAATTAGCGAGTTTGCATAATCAGAAGTGTGAAGATTACGGAGAAACTGTGCTTTTCGAGTTGGATCTGCTTTTAAACGTTGAAACTTTGCGTCGTTTTGTTCAGTCAAAGCCACTTCAAGTAATGTTTTGAATATTTACTGAAAGGCAAAGATATTGTTGCCGTTCTACCGACTGGCTTGGCAAATCTCTGCTGTTTTAGCGTCTACCGGATTTCTTGTCTGTCAAGGCGGACAATAATATTTTTGTAAAATACACGAATTCTACGATTCGTGACATTTATACATTTGCCGATTTCTGTTCAGTCACTCGACCATTTTGTCGCTTCACTCGTGTTTATGAAGGGCACTTCATGCTGTATTTTAAGGAGTAATTTTAAGTAGAGCTGAGCCGTTGGATCGTGCTATCGCAAATTTTTAGAGGGTCGTAGGTCTGCATGATTTCCGCTGTTATCTGCATGTCGCTTCGTCGAGTTTGACACCTCTGTAATTTGCCATGTGTAAAGGCTCATTTCTATTGCAAGATATTTTATAGGTCTGCAAGTATTTGTTTTTTGAGGGAAAAATATGACGCTTTAGTGAATTTACCGTGAACACTTTGCTTACTTGCATTCTATATTGCGACGCTGGGCCCGGCGGTAACTAGAACTGTTTGCAAACACAGTGCGTGTAGTTTCTTATCACGGATATCATATTTGCCCCCGTGCGGTTTTCTTAAGAGACGCCCTAGCTTTACTTCGAGAAATACGCTTGTCTACAGAAATTCTTATGTTTCTTGCAGCTATGGTCCGGCTTATGTTTCGGCTGGAGCTTGACGTATAGGTTTATTTCTCCTTTGATCGTTCTGGCACCACAGGATTCAAAATGTAGCTATTTACCCGCAAGTCTGTTGATTGTTTGTTCGACCTAGCTCAAAAAGTTTGCCATTGCACGCAACTCAACTTCAAATTACTCCTTACAAAACAGGATGAAGTGCCCTTCATAAACACGAGTGAAGCGACAAAATGGTCGAGTGACCAAACGGAAAACGGCAAATGCATAAATGTCACGAACCGTAGAATTCGTGTAAGTTACAAAATATTATTGTCCTCCTTGACAGGCAAGAAATCCGGTAGACGCTGTAACAGCAGAGATTTGCCAAGCCAGTCGGTTGGAACGGCAACAATGTCTTTGCCTTTCAGTAAATATTCAAAACATTACTTGAAGTGGCTTTTACTGAACAAAAAGACGCAAAGTTTCAACGTTTAAAAGCAGATCCAAGTCGAAAAGCACAGCCAATTTCTCCGCGTCATGATTTTGGTACTTTTGATTATGCAAACTCGCTAATTTATTACACCCAGGATTTCAGGGTGTAAAGTGGGCACGTGACCAGCCGATGCCAGGGCCTTTTCCCGCCCCGCCCCCAAGCCAGGGAAAAGGCCCTGGGAACGAGGTTGAGAAGCAGCAGCATTGCTAAAAGTGGAGACACTTTGCATTTCACTGATTAGCCTGTTTTCCTAATTTATTTAACTTTTTGACATTACCATTGACATCATGAAAATGCGAAACAGTTATTCTACCCTTATGCTGCCTTTTCCAAACATCATGTATCTTGTACCCTTTTGGGCTGTATGTCTTTATTACTAGAGTTATTCCAAGAACATGCTCTTTCAGTACAGGATGGGTGTATGAACCCGTGGTCTCCTGCAAATTCTATTTTGTAGAGTAGTGCAATGACATGATTGCAGCACTTGCTGTAGTCAGCTGTGTACAGGTACAATATCCACCCTCTGCTTCTCCTGACAACTTAATAAAGACCCAGACTTTATGAGATTCATCCCTGATTCTCTGTGATGGAGTCACTGCAGCTTTTAAGAAGACACCTTCAGTGTTTATGGTCTTTACATAGACCTTATGAACAAAGCCACTTTTGTAAAACAAGAAGGCCTTTCTAACCTTATATTGACTAGTATAGTCTGTTGAAAATGCCTTGTTCTCTAAAACATAGCCGAAGATCTGCCCAATGAACTTTTGGCCACTTAAACACGTTGTCCTCTCAACCTTCCATCTCCAAGGGATCTTCTGTCACACCTCAATACTTTGATATGTCACTGTATACCCTTTGCAGAGTACAAAGAAGAGTCTCTGCAGTTTCTTTTATAGGCAGGTTTTGCTCAAATGCTACTAACGCACGGGCTGCTAAATCAGGATGATTACCGTGGCATGTGGCTCTCTGTTGCAGATAAAACCTTAGTTCTTCGGTGGAAAGATCAAAGAAATCCTCCAAGTGTTTTCCCTAATCGCATCATATGCCGCGTTCCCCTCGGAAGTTCCAGGTTGTCCCTTCAAAAAGTGGATGAAAGCTCTTTTCTGTACTTGTTAATGTCAAAATAATTATCAATGTTCTCCAAAGAACCATTTTTTATGTCAGTTTTCCTTTGCACGAGCGAAAAGCCGCAAACAATTCCAAAACAGTTCAGTTTCGCGAGCATTACAGGCTACGCGCGGCCGCCATCTTGTTTTCGTTTGCCCTGATTACCCATGATCCCCGAACAAGCGCGAAGTCCTCTATTGTCAGCGCACTACGGTTGTCGTTATGAGTTGATGCGATGGTTAATTTATATGGCCCTTATATGGCAGTTTTGTGGCGACTTAGACTACGAGTAGTCCCTCTTTCATTTGACACGTTGCATTTGCTAAGTGCGTCGTGCGTGACGCGTAAGAAAAGTTTCACGCTAGAATTTTTCCCGAGGTTTACTCACGGTCACGATCAACGGACTAACCGAAAGAGGCAATACTCCTAGTCTAATAACGTTTCTGCACTTTGTGAAACAAGAGCGATTTGTGGGACGAAGTTTTATGAATCGGTTAACAGGTTAACGGGGACTAAGGAAATTTAAAAAAACAACAATAACAACACAACAAAAACAAATTGGACAAAATAATTAAAACCAAAAAACCCGTCAAAAATTGACGCAATTTGCGCCCAGGATATGTTGAAGTTTAATTTTATACTTGATTTTAGTATCAGTAGGACTAGTAAATGGAATTTCCCATACAACGTCTATTAAACACGGTTGTTTATTGAAAGTGTTTATGACACAAAAAAATATTTTCTGCTCATTTGAAAGTCCTTTAGGCCATCCCCCCTTGTTTTTGGGTCGGTCGGTCAGAAAAGATAAAAAAAGGCCGAAAAAAAAGGAGTCTGGAACTAGGAGACCCAGTACCTCAGCATAGTGTCTGTAGAGCATGGAAACGACAAGAGGAGGTTACAAAGTCGACATAACGACAATAGAGGAAGAAAAGATGGAAGTCGTAATTAAGGTCATTCCACTGAAATAGAGCCTGCACTGAGATTTTTGCCAAACTTTGCCTGTTGATGGTCTATTTTTAAATAAAAAGGAGGGGTCCCCATCCCATGCCCAGGTTCGTTTAGGAGCAACAGCACCTCTATTATCAACCTCGTTCCCAGGGCCTTTTCTCTACTTGAATACAGCATAAGTGCCCCTCATAAACACGAGTGAAGCGACAAAATGGTCGAGTGACCGAACAGAAAACGGCAAAAGTATAAATGTCACGAACCGTAGAATTTGTGTATTTTACAAAATATTATTACTTGTCCGCCTTGACAGGCAAGATATCCGGTAGACGCTGAAACAGCAGAGATTTGCAAAGCCATTCGGTAGAACGGCAACAATATCTTTGCCTTTCGGTGAATATTCAAAACATTTCACTTGAAGTGGCTTTAACTGAACAAAACTACGCAAAGTTTCAACGTTTAAAAGCAGATCCAAGTCGAAAAGCACAGACAGTGTCGGCAATCTCGATGTTGGCACTTTTGATTATGCAAACTCGCTAATTTATTACACCCAGGATTTCCGGGTGTAAGGTGGGCACGTGACCAGCCGATGCCAGGGCTTTTTCACGCCCCGCCCTCAAGCCAGGGAAAAGGCCCTGGGAACAAGGTTGCTCTTTTATACCCATACAGGGTTCGTTCAGGTCATGGTGGTCCTTGAAAGTTATGGAAAATTAAAATTCTGTTTGATAGGTTATTTACTGCGGATCACAAGGCAAGGACAATGAAAGATAGAGACACTAATTAAGCAGCGTAAACGGTACGTATTTTGGTGAACTCCAGAGTTTGTCTGTTGGACTGTTCAAGGCTAAAAAACGCTCTAAAACAAGTTTAGTGTTTGAATTTTTGAAACTGACAGCTAATCCTAACGTCTTGGAAAACTTGAAAAAGGTCATGGAAAAAGTCATGGGAAGTCATAGAATTTAAGGTGGCCGAACACAGTTTTCGCGCGTGCTTTTGCTGATGCAATTCATCACGTGCACAAGGATTTCAAAAGACAAACATGCCGTCAGTAGAGCGATCATTTTATTTACTCAACACCCGCACTATCTGTGTTATTTTTCTCTACAATTGAACGCAGTGTATTGATGGCTTTAGTCTTTTATTACAAAGATATGTTAGAAAAGGTAATGATGCAAAGAACCCAGCAATTTTCAACTTTTGTTTGTTGCCGAAAGCACCCAGTTAAATGCAGCGCATGCGCAGTTGCTTGAAAAATTGAGACCGATTGCTTTAGCAGAAACGTACCGATTTCTAACGATCCAGTCGTTAGAATTTCAAGAAATTTGGAAGAAAAATAGATCAGAGACCACCTGAATGATCTATCAAAAAAATCTGAATTTTGACATAGGGAATTTTTAATAATACAGAAAACGATTAACGGCGAATTACGAAAATCGCCTATGTCAAAATTTTATCAGAACCATGTTAACAGAAGGGATTTAATGTCAATTCTTAGTGTGCAAAATATGAAAACAATCTAACGACTGGATTATTTTTAAATAAACAAAAACCATTATCTAAGCCTTGTTTTTAACCAGCCCCGTTGCCATGGCAACAGCACACACCTTAGTCAAAATGCGAGAATAAATATTTCCGTTGTTAACCTTGCCTCTTGCAAAAAATGGGCGCCAAAGCATAAATAGTTTAAAAGTTATGGTGAATTAGGCATAGGCACTTGAAAACTGTGTTCGGCCACCTTAAACAACTCAAAAGAGTACGAACCCTGCCATAAATCCTTATAATAGCACCATGATTATAGTCACGATCAGCTCACTAGAAACACGTTTCCGACGATCGTTTCTTTTTCTACATATTTATTTTAAATAGAAAATGTTTTTACTCAATTAAAAATAAAAGAAAAAATTGATAGGTCACTGAACAAAAAGCCGCCATTTTTTTACTGCGCGCGCGATGATCTCGCCAGAAATTATGCGCAGCACTGCCAGCACAAAACATCGTCTGTATTTTAGATTAAAGTAACGATTTCTTGAGATTTTGTAGTTGTTGAAGTCTTACTAAGAAATCAGTCACAATAGACGTGTGGCTTTACAATCGATGACAAACTAAGCTAAGCTGAAAAACCAGTCAAATACATGTCATTGCCTTCTTCATAACTTTTTTTTTTTTGAAAACGCGAAAATCTGGGTCGGTCGGACGACGGTAAACAGAGAAAAAAAAGGGGATGGCCTTAAAATACAGAAGAATAGTGTTTTTCTTTTTGAAATATCGTTTTTCGTTTTAGAGATATTGATGTTTTTCTATTTATATGCAAACTAGATCAATGATGATGTCATAATACTGCAACTGAGAAGTTGTAAAAACTGAATAAACGATATCTCTGGAAATATTAAGCAGTGTTCTTGAAACTTGGCAATTGAGAACTTCGGTTGCAGTGACGAAACTGACTTCTATCTACTGGTCTCTTTGCTTCTTTCCCGTTAGTGGTCTTCATAACTCCTTTGGCTTATAGTTCTCGCTTTAAAGCAGTGTTATTCAAAGCTGAAAAGTGTAAAAAGTAGCGAGTTTACTTCGACGATAGTCAGGGTTTCACCGCACGCCACCTGACGGTGTCGTGACTTGGAAAGGTTTCTTCCTCTTGCGTCAAGAAAAGGTAACGCTGGTGAAAGGTCAGACAACGTGACAAAAGCTCCAAGATAGGATTAGTTTTGGGGTAGCGATGTGTGACATGAGACATCCCATATCATGCATAAAGTCGAACAGATAATCATTGGTTAAGTAAAATTTTGTTCCCCTACTCTGGCAGCGGTTAAGGGAAAACGTTACACGTATTTATACTTGGTATATATTTCGTCTTCGTTTTCTATCTTTTTATTATTATTATTTAACTAGATATTAATAACAGCATCAGAAAAAAAAAAAACAAAAACAAAAAAAAAACAGGAAAAATTCCCGTTGCGCGGTTTCTCGTTACCCGTTACGCGGTTACGCGTTTTACTAACAACCAAATTTGAATAATCTGACGTTGAATTTGGAATAAGTGATTATGGAAATCGGAATTGAATATCGAATGATCGACGATATTGATATTGGCTTGGCTCGTTTACAGTATTTCCTTCTTTTCCGTCTTCAGTCGTACACGAGAAAAAGCCATCTATTCTAGCGAGCGTGGGTAGTTTAATTTTACTGCAGTTATCAAAGGCCGAGTATTTCACGGTTCGCTAAACGGGTTCTCTATTTTACTCATTTGACAGTCATGTCAAGCTGGCAACAACGGTTGTACAAACCTAACTGCGGCTGTTGTATCAGCAGCGAAGAAGAATTACGATCGAGGGAAATAGACCGACAAATAGCTGAAGATAGAGTTCGGTATCGTAACCAGATAAACGTTTTGCTTTTGGGGACCCCAAGAAGCGGAAAGAACACGTTTCTAACGCAAGTAAACATCTTGTATGGCAAGGATTTCGGCAACGATGAATTAAATGAATTTCGTCCCATAGTTTATGGCGAAATCCTTAAGGGAATGAAGGTCCTGGCTGATGCGCGAAGGAAGTTGAGACTAGAATGGCAAAATCCTTCAAACCAACAGCACGAAGAAAATATCTTAAATTTCCTAGCGACACAACACATCGACACAGAGAAGTTTATGAGCTACTTTGAGAGTATAAAGAGTCTTTGGTTAGACAAAGCAATTCAAGATGTGTACGACGACGACAGAAGAGGAGATTTTCCGCAACTGGTAAGAATATGGTAATGTATTCAAATAGGTTTATCTGTAGGTTATATTTACTCTTGCTATGGCGGTCAATGTTGGAAGGTCTTTATGAGCAAAATTATATGCAAATTAGCACAACTCGCGAGAACCGTTGAGCTGTTACGGATATTGGAAATCTTCATTATTCGACAAGGCACGCTATCTACGTAATGCGTCAAATAAAAACAGTGATTTTTTTTAGCTGACTTTAAGGGCTATAGATGTCGGCAATGTAATTTGAAATCACCAAACAAAGGGGAACTTGCTAGATCCCCCACGTGGTCATTCGTAAAACAAAGGGCCGCAGCAAGGGGATCGGGGGCCGGGGTGGGGGGAGGTGCCGTGCCCCACAGTTTTTCGCCCACTTGAATTAAAAACACTGAAGATCAAAAGTTGAAAATAAAATTCAGTAATCTCCCAGAGGTTTGAAACAATTGCAAGATGTCAATAACTCTTAAAGGAATAATTCCTGATAAACGGTGTAGTATCCCGGAAGAAGATACGACTCGATGGACACGGATGAAACCACAACAAAACACACTTAATAATCCAACATGGCCTGTCCGCTTTTACGCGCCCCCTACATCATGTAGGACAGCATGAAATATACATCTGCGCTCTTCATGTAGACTTACACGAAACATCCTACATCCCTTTCCTTCTTCATAAATTATACTTATGCTTATATAAAACAAGAAGACAAATATAACATTGTGAACTTAAACAACACTTAAAGAGTCATCCTGACATCCTGACATCCTGACATCCGATGATCACGCTAAAATTAATGTTCAATAATAAATGTTCATTCTAGAACAAAGTCCTCAAATCTTTTTGGTGCATGTCTTGTCCGCACTGGTCGTGGTGACTTCACAGGTGTGGCGTCGCTCTGCTTGATGTCATCCGTCTGACTATGTTGCATTTCTCCTAGATCACTTGCAACATCTCCAACATCCACCTCTTGAAGTGCTGATTTCTCCGGACCCTCTGGTTTCTCTCTTTCATGGTACAACTTCACATGAGTGGTATTTCTTTTATACTGGGCTCCCTCAGGCGACTTGATCACACCACTGTTACCGCACTTGTCAATTAGCTCGTATGGCTGGCTCTCAAACTGGGTGGTCCACTTGTTTGCTCGAGGTTGCTTTAACAGGACTTTGTCTCCAGCAATCAGATTGCTTTCTTCAGCCTTACGCGTTCTGTCAGAGTATTCCTTCATTTTTATCTTCTTTTCTTGGTTTCGATCCCTTACTTCTTCATCTAGTTTTGCAGCCTGCCTCAAACCTGGAAGCTTTGTGCGCAATGTCCTTCCGAACAACAACTCTGATGGGCACACTCCTGTACTTGGATGGGGAGTATTTCGATAGGCAACTAAATACGTCTGTACGGCCTCTTTCCAGTCCTTTCCTTCCACTTGTGCAATCTGCATTCTTTTAAGAAGTGACTTGTTCTGACGTTCAATCTCTCCATTCGCTTGGAGCCACAGCGGGGTGGTCTTCCTGTGCTTAATTCCATTGTCCTTTAAGAACGTTTTAAAAGCTTCTGCCACAAAATGGGGACCATTGTCACTCGTCACTGTGTATGGCAATCCGTGAGTTGCAAACATCTTTAGGCTGTTGATGGCCACCTCTGCTGTGTTTCTCTTTGAAATACTAATTTCTACCAGGGGGCTCCTGTTTCTACATATCTACTGTAGTAGTCGGTCACCGCAAAGACATAGTCCCCTGATGGTAGTGGGCCCATGAAATCAATCGCGATATCCTGCCAGGGCCCTTCAGGCAATTCAGTCATATGAAGAGGTTCAGGATTACATAGTCCACCCACAACTTGGCAACCATGACATGTCTTGCAAAAATTCTCAGCGTCCTTATCAATGCCTGGCCACCAGACCTTTGTTCGTAGTCGCTGTTTCATTTTCACCAGTCCTTGATGTCCTTCATGGCCTAATTCAATCACTCTTCCTCTAAGTTTCTTTGGTACCAATCTTCTTGTTCCTCTCAGGACAATATTTCCAAAAAAGCAAAGCTCATCTCGGATTGGCTTGTAACCAGGGCAATTAGAATTCTCCCAGTTTCCAGTCTTGATGCACTCTCGTAGGGTGTCTAACTCATCATCAACTGAAGATTCTCTTTCAATTTCTTCAGCAGTCATGGCTTGTGGCACAGCAGTGTTCGCTACAAATCTGATGTACTCTTCAGCAACACTCCTTGACTCTTTTCTTCAATCTTTGTAAGGCGCGACAATGCATCTGCAATGTTCAGTTGCCCAGGCAAATATTTCACTGAAAATACGTAAGGCTGCAACGGGAGGAACGCCATCTTTCCATTCTTGCTGAAGGCCTGGAACCGTATGGAATAAATGAATTCAAGAGGTTTGTGATCAGTTCATAGTTTCAAATTCCTATTCCATAAAGCGTAAAACAGGGAATTTCTCACAAGCCCACACAAGTCCCCAATGCCTCCCTTTCTGAGTTTGCCGAATGGACGGCGCCGTCCATTCGGCAAACTCAGAAAGGGAGGCATTGGGGACTTGTGTGGGCTTGTGAGAAATTCCATGTTTACCTTTATGGAATAGAATTTGAACTATGAACTGATCACAAACCTCTTGAATTCATTTATTCCATACGGTCCAGGCCTTCAGCAAGAATGAAAGATGGGTTCTCCGGTTGCAGCCTTACGTATTTTCAGTGAAATATTTGCCTGGGCAACTGAACATTGCAGATGCATTGTCGCGCCTTACAAAGATTGAAGAAAAGAGTCAAGGAGTGTTGCTGAAGAGTACATCAGATTTGTAGCGAACACTGCTGTGCCACAAGCCATGACTGCTGAAGAAATTGAAAGAGAATCTTCAGTTGATGATGAGTTAGACACCCTACGAGAGTGCATCAAGACTGGAAACTGGGAGAATTCTAATTGCCCTGGTTACAAGCCAATCCGAGATGAGCTTTGCTTTTTTGGAAATATTGTCCTGAGAGGAACAAGAAGATTGGTACCAAAGAAACTTAGAGGAAGAGTGATTGAATTAGGCCATGAAGGACATCAAGGACTGGTGAAAATGAAACAGCGACTACGAACAAAGGTCTGGTGGCCAGGCATTGATAAGGACGCTGAGAATTTTTGCAAGACATGTCATGGTTGCCAAGTTGTGGGTGGACTATGTAATCCTGAACCTCTTCATATGACTGAATTGCCTGAAGGGCCCTGGCAGGATATCGCGATTGATTTCATGGGCCCACTACCATCAGGGGACTATGTCTTTGCGGTGACCGACTACTACAGTAGATATGTAGAAACAGGAGCCCCCTGGTAGAAATTAGTATTTCAAAGAGAAACACAGCAGAGGTGGCCATCAACAGCCTAAAGATGTTTGCAACTCACGGATTGCCATACACAGTGACGAGTGACAATGGTCCCCATTTTGTGGCAGAAGCTTTTAAAACGTTCTTAAAGGACAATGGAATTAAGCACAGGAAGACCACCCCGCTGTGGCTCCAAGCGAATGGAGAGATTGAACGTCAGAACAAGTCACTTCTTAAAAGAATGCAGATTGCACAAGTGGAAGGAAAGGACTGGAAAGAGGCCGTACAGACGTATTTAGTTGCCTATCGAAATACTCCCCATCCAAGTACAGGAGTGTGCCCATCAGAGTTGTTGTTCGGAAGGACATTGCGCACAAAGCTTCCAGGTTTGAGGCAGGCTGCAAAACTAGATGAAGAAGTAAGGGATCGAAACCAAGAAAAGAAGATAAAAATGAAGGAATACTCTGACAGAACGCGTAAGGCTGAAGAAAGCAATCTGATTGCTGGAGACAAAGTCCTGTTAAAGCAACCTCGAGCAAACAAGTGGACCACCCAGTTTGAGAGCCAGCCATACGAGCTAATTGACAAGTGCGGTAACAGTGGTGTGATCAAGTCGCCTGAGGGAGCCCAGTATAAAAGAAATACCACTCATGTGAAGTTGTACCATGAAAGAGAGAAACCAGAGGGTCCGGAGAAATCAGCACTTCAAGAGGTGGATGTTGGAGATGTTGCAAGTGATCTAGGAGAAATGCAACATAGTCAGACGGATGACATCAAGCAGAGCGACGCCACACCTGTGAAGTCACCACGACCAGTGCGGACAAGACATGCACCAAAAAGATTTGAGGACTTTGTTCTAGAATGAACATTTATTATTGAACATTAATTTTAGCGTGATCATCGGATGTCAGGATGTCAGGATGTCAGGATGACTCTTTAAGTGTTGTTTAAGTTCACAATGTTATATTTGTCTTCTTGTTTTATATAAGCATAAGTATAATTTATGAAGAAGGAAAGGGATGTAGGATGTTTCGTGTAAGTCTACATGAAGAGCGCAGATGTATATTTCATGCTGTCCTACATGATGTAGGGGGCGCGTAAAAGCGGACAGGCCATGTTGGATTATTAAGTGTGTTTTGTTGTGGTTTCATCCGTGTCCATCGAGTCGTATCTTCTTCCGGGATACTACACCGTTTATCAGGAATTATTCCTTTAAGAGTTATTGACATCTTGCAATTGTTTCAAACCTCTGGGAGATTACTGAATTTTATTTTCAACTTTTGATCTTCAGTGTTTTTAATTCAAGTGGGCGAAAAACTGTGGGGCACGGCACCTCCCCCCACCCCGGCCCCCGATCCCCTTGCTGCGGCCCTTTGTTTTACGAAATGACCACGTGGGGGATCTAGCAAGTTCCCCTTTGTTTGGTGATTTCAAATTACATTGCCGACATCTATAGCCCTTAAAGTCAGCTAAAAAAAATCACTGTTTTTATTTGACGCATTACGTAGATAGCGTGCCTTGTCGAATAATGAAGATTTCCAATATCCGTAACAGCTCAACGGTTCTCGCGAGTTGTGCTAATTTGCATATAATTTTGCTCATAAAGACCTTCCAACATTGACCGCCATAGCAAGAGTAAATATAACCTACAGATAAACCTATTTGAATACATTACCATATTCTTACCAGTTGCGGAAAATCTCCTCTTCTGTCGTCGTCGTACACATCTTGAATTGCTTTGTCTAACCAAAGACTCTTTATACTCTCAAAGTAGCTCATAAACTTCTCTGTGTCGATGTGTTGTGTCGCTAGGAAATTTAAGATATTTTCTTCGTGCTGTTGGTTTGAAGGATTTTGCCATTCTAGTCTCAACTTCCTTCGCGCATCAGCCAGGACCTTCATTCCCTTAAGGATTTCGCCATAAACTATGGGACGAAATTCATTTAATTCATCGTTGCCGAAATCCTTGCCATACAAGATGTTTACTTGCGTTAGAAACGTGTTCTTTCCGCTTCTTGGGGTCCCCAAAAGCAAAACGTTTATCTGGTTACGATACCGAACTCTATCTTCAGCTATTTGTCGGTCTATTTCCCTCGATCGTAATTCTTCTTCGCTGCTGATACAACAGCCGCAGTTAGGTTTGTACAACCGTTGTTGCCAGCTTGACATGACTGTCAAATGAGTAAAATAGAGAACCCGTTTAGCGAACCGTGAAATACTCGGCCTTTGATAACTGCAGTAAAATTAAACTACCCACGCTCGCTAGAATAGATGGCTTTTTCTCGTGTACGACTGAAGACGGAAAAGAAGGAAATACTGTAAACGAGCCAAGCCAATATCAATATCGTCGATCATTCGATATTCAATTCCGATTTCCATAATCACTTATTCCAAATTCAACGTCAGATTATTCAAATTTGGTTGTTAGTAAAACGCGTAACCGCGTAACGGGTAACGAGAAACCGCGCAACGGGAATTTTTCCTGTTTTTTTTTTGTTTTTGTTTTTTTTTTTTCTGATGCTGTTATTAATATCTAGTTAAATAATAATAATAAAAAGATAGAAAACGAAGACGAAATATATACCAAGTATAAATACGTGTAACGTTTTCCCTTAACCGCTGCCAGAGTAGGGGAACAAAATTTTACTTAACCAATGATTATCTGTTCGACTTTATGCATGATATGGGATGTCTCATGTCACACATCGCTACCCCAAAACTAATCCTATCTTGGAGCTTTTGTCACGTTGTCTGACCTTTCACCAGCGTTACCTTTTCTTGACGCAAGAGGAAGAAACCTTTCCAAGTCACGACACCGTCAGGTGGCGTGCGGTGAAACCCTGACTATCGTCGAAGTAAACTCGCTACTTTTTACACTTTTCAGCTTTGAATAACACTGCTTTAAAGCGAGAACTATAAGCCAAAGGAGTTATGAAGACCACTAACGGGAAAGAAGCAAAGAGACCAGTAGATAGAAGTCAGTTTCGTCACTGCAACCGAAGTTCTCAATTGCCAAGTTTCAAGAACACTGCTTAATATTTCCAGAGATATCGTTTATTCAGTTTTTACAACTTCTCAGTTGCAGTATTATGACATCATCATTGATCTAGTTTGCATATAAATAGAAAAACATCAATATCTCTAAAACGAAAAACGATATTTCAAAAAGAAAAACACTATTCTTCTGTATTTTAAGGCCATCCCCTTTTTTTTCTCTGTTTACCGTCGTCCGACCGACCCAGATTTTCGCGTTTTCAAAAAAAAAAAAAGTTATGAAGAAGGCAATGACATGTATTTGACTGGTTTTTCAGCTTAGCTTAGTTTGTCATCGATTGTAAAGCCACACGTCTATTGTGACTGATTTCTTAGTAAGACTTCAACAACTACAAAATCTCAAGAAATCGTTACTTTAATCTAAAATACAGACGATGTTTTGTGCTGGCAGTGCTGCGCATAATTTCTGGCGAGATCATCGCGCGCGCAGTAAAAAAATGGCGGCTTTTTGTTCAGTGACCTATCAATTTTTTCTTTTATTTTTAATTGAGTAAAAACATTTTCTATTTAAAATAAATATGTAGAAAAAGAAACGATCGTCGGAAACGTGTTTCTAGTGAGCTGATCGTGACTATAATCATGGTGCTATTATAAGGATTTATGGCAGGGTTCGTACTCTTTTGAGTTGTTTAAGGTGGCCGAACACAGTTTTCAAGTGCCTATGCCTAATTCACCATAACTTTTAAACTATTTATGCTTTGGCGCCCATTTTTTGCAAGAGGCAAGGTTAACAACGGAAATATTTATTCTCGCATTTTGACTAAGGTGTGTGCTGTTGCCATGGCAACGGGGCTGGTTAAAAACAAGGCTTAGATAATGGTTTTTGTTTATTTAAAAATAATCCAGTCGTTAGATTGTTTTCATATTTTGCACACTAAGAATTGACATTAAATCCCTTCTGTTAACATGGTTCTGATAAAATTTTGACATAGGCGATTTTCGTAATTCGCCGTTAATCGTTTTCTGTATTATTAAAAATTCCCTATGTCAAAATTCAGATTTTTTTGATAGATCATTCAGGTGGTCTCTGATCTATTTTTCTTCCAAATTTCTTGAAATTCTAACGACTGGATCGTTAGAAATCGGTACGTTTCTGCTAAAGCAATCGGTCTCAATTTTTCAAGCAACTGCGCATGCGCTGCATTTAACTGGGTGCTTTCGGCAACAAACAAAAGTTGAAAATTGCTGGGTTCTTTGCATCATTACCTTTTCTAACATATCTTTGTAATAAAAGACTAAAGCCATCAATACACTGCGTTCAATTGTAGAGAAAAATAACACAGATAGTGCGGGTGTTGAGTAAATAAAATGATCGCTCTACTGACGGCATGTTTGTCTTTTGAAATCCTTGTGCACGTGATGAATTGCATCAGCAAAAGCACGCGCGAAAACTGTGTTCGGCCACCTTAAATTCTATGACTTCCCATGACTTTTTCCATGACCTTTTTCAAGTTTTCCAAGACGTTAGGATTAGCTGTCAGTTTCAAAAATTCAAACACTAAACTTGTTTTAGAGCGTTTTTTAGCCTTGAACAGTCCAACAGACAAACTCTGGAGTTCACCAAAATACGTACCGTTTACGCTGCTTAATTAGTGTCTCTATCTTTCATTGTCCTTGCCTTGTGATCCGCAGTAAATAACCTATCAAACAGAATTTTAATTTTCCATAACTTTCAAGGACCACCATGACCTGAACGAACCCTGTATGGGTATAAAAGAGCAACCTTGTTCCCAGGGCCTTTTCCCTGGCTTGAGGGCGGGGCGTGAAAAAGCCCTGGCATCGGCTGGTCACGTGCCCACCTTACACCCGGAAATCCTGGGTGTAATAAATTAGCGAGTTTGCATAATCAAAAGTGCCAACATCGAGATTGCCGACACTGTCTGTGCTTTTCGACTTGGATCTGCTTTTAAACGTTGAAACTTTGCGTAGTTTTGTTCAGTTAAAGCCACTTCAAGTGAAATGTTTTGAATATTCACCGAAAGGCAAAGATATTGTTGCCGTTCTACCGAATGGCTTTGCAAATCTCTGCTGTTTCAGCGTCTACCGGATATCTTGCCTGTCAAGGCGGACAAGTAATAATATTTTGTAAAATACACAAATTCTACGGTTCGTGACATTTATACTTTTGCCGTTTTCTGTTCGGTCACTCGACCATTTTGTCGCTTCACTCGTGTTTATGAGGGGCACTTATGCTGTATTCAAGTAGAGAAAAGGCCCTGGGAACGAGGTTGATAATAGAGGTGCTGTTGCTCCTAAACGAACCTGGGCATGGGATGGGGACCCCTCCTTTTTATTTAAAAATAGACCATCAACAGGCAAAGTTTGGCAAAAATCTCAGTGCAGGCTCTATTTCAGTGGAATGACCTTAATTACGACTTCCATCTTTTCTTCCTCTATTGTCGTTATGTCGACTTTGTAACCTCCTCTTGTCGTTTCCATGCTCTACAGACACTATGCTGAGGTACTGGGTCTCCTAGTTCCAGACTCCTTTTTTTTCGGCCTTTTTTTATCTTTTCTGACCGACCGACCCAAAAACAAGGGGGGATGGCCTAAAGGACTTTCAAATGAGCAGAAAATATTTTTTTGTGTCATAAACACTTTCAATAAACAACCGTGTTTAATAGACGTTGTATGGGAAATTCCATTTACTAGTCCTACTGATACTAAAATCAAGTATAAAATTAAACTTCAACATATCCTGGGCGCAAATTGCGTCAATTTTTGACGGGTTTTTTGGTTTTAATTATTTTGTCCAATTTGTTTTTGTTGTGTTGTTATTGTTGTTTTTTTAAATTTCCTTAGTCCCCGTTAACCTGTTAACCGATTCATAAAACTTCGTCCCACAAATCGCTCTTGTTTCACAAAGTGCAGAAACGTTATTAGACTAGGAGTATTGCCTCTTTCGGTTAGTCCGTTGATCGTGACCGTGAGTAAACCTCGGGAAAAAATTCTAGCGTGAAACTTTTCTTACGCGTCACGCACGACGCACTTAGCAAATGCAACGTGTCAAATGAAAGAGGGACTACTCGTAGTCTAAGTCGCCACAAAACTGCCATATAAGGGCCATATAAATTAACCATCGCATCAACTCATAACGACAACCGTAGTGCGCTGACAATAGAGGACTTCGCGCTTGTTCGGGGATCATGGGTAATCAGGGCAAACGAAAACAAGATGGCGGCCGCGCGTAGCCTGTAATGCTCGCGAAACTGAACTGTTTTGGAATTGTTTGCGGCTTTTCGCTCGTGCAAAGGAAAACTGACATAAAAAATGGTTCTTTGGAGAACATTGATAATTATTTTGACATTAACAAGTACAGAAAAGAGCTTTCATCCACTTTTTGAAGGGACAACCTGGAACTTCCGAGGGGAACGCGGCATATGATGCGATTAGGGAAAACACTTGGAGGATTTCTTTGATCTTTCCACCGAAGAACTAAGGTTTTATCTGCAACAGAGAGCCACATGCCACGGTAATCATCCTGATTTAGCAGCCCGTGCGTTAGTAGCATTTGAGCAAAACCTGCCTATAAAAGAAACTGCAGAGACTCTTCTTTGTACTCTGCAAAGGGTATACAGTGACATATCAAAGTATTGAGGTGTGACAGAAGATCCCTTGGAGATGGAAGGTTGAGAGGACAACGTGTTTAAGTGGCCAAAAGTTCATTGGGCAGATCTTCGGCTATGTTTTAGAGAACAAGGCATTTTCAACAGACTATACTAGTCAATATAAGGTTAGAAAGGCCTTCTTGTTTTACAAAAGTGGCTTTGTTCATAAGGTCTATGTAAAGACCATAAACACTGAAGGTGTCTTCTTAAAAGCTGCAGTGACTCCATCACAGAGAATCAGGGATGAATCTCATAAAGTCTGGGTCTTTATTAAGTTGTCAGGAGAAGCAGAGGGTGGATATTGTACCTGTACACAGCTGACTACAGCAAGTGCTGCAATCATGTCATTGCACTACTCTACAAAATAGAATTTGCAGGAGACCACGGGTTCATACACCCATCCTGTACTGAAAGAGCATGTTCTTGGAATAACTCTAGTAATAAAGACATACAGCCCAAAAGGGTACAAGATACATGATGTTTGGAAAAGGCAGCATAAGGGTAGAATAACTGTTTCGCATTTTCATGATGTCAATGGTAATGTCAAAAAGTTAAATAAATTAGGAAAACAGGCTAATCAGTGAAATGCAAAGTGTCTCCACTTTTAGCAATGCTGCTGCTTCTCAACCTCGTTCCCAGGGCCTTTTCCCTGGCTTGGGGGCGGGGCGGGAAAAGGCCCTGGCATCGGCTGGTCACGTGCCCACTTTACACCCTGAAATCCTGGGTGTAATAAATTAGCGAGTTTGCATAATCAAAAGTACCAAAATCATGACGCGGAGAAATTGGCTGTGCTTTTCGACTTGGATCTGCTTTTAAACGTTGAAACTTTGCGTCTTTTTGTTCAGTAAAAGCCACTTCAAGTAATGTTTTGAATATTTACTGAAAGGCAAAGACATTGTTGCCGTTCCAACCGACTGGCTTGGCAAATCTCTGCTGTTACAGCGTCTACCGGATTTCTTGCCTGTCAAGGAGGACAATAATATTTTGTAACTTACACGAATTCTACGGTTCGTGACATTTATGCATTTGCCGTTTTCCGTTTGGTCACTCGACCATTTTGTCGCTTCACTCGTGTTTATGAAGGGCACTTCATCCTGTTTTGTAAGGAGTAATTTGAAGTTGAGTTGCGTGCAATGGCAAACTTTTTGAGCTAGGTCGAACAAACAATCAACAGACTTGCGGGTAAATAGCTACATTTTGAATCCTGTGGTGCCAGAACGATCAAAGGAGAAATAAACCTATACGTCAAGCTCCAGCCGAAACATAAGCCGGACCATAGCTGCAAGAAACATAAGAATTTCTGTAGACAAGCGTATTTCTCGAAGTAAAGCTAGGGCGTCTCTTAAGAAAACCGCACGGGGGCAAATATGATATCCGTGATAAGAAACTACACGCACTGTGTTTGCAAACAGTTCTAGTTACCGCCGGGCCCAGCGTCGCAATATAGAATGCAAGTAAGCAAAGTGTTCACGGTAAATTCACTAAAGCGTCATATTTTTCCCTCAAAAAACAAATACTTGCAGACCTATAAAATATCTTGCAATAGAAATGAGCCTTTACACATGGCAAATTACAGAGGTGTCAAACTCGACGAAGCGACATGCAGATAACAGCGGAAATCATGCAGACCTACGACCCTCTAAAAATTTGCGATAGCACGATCCAACGGCTCAGCTCTACTTAAAATTACTCCTTAAAATACAGCATGAAGTGCCCTTCATAAACACGAGTGAAGCGACAAAATGGTCGAGTGACTGAACAGAAATCGGCAAATGTATAAATGTCACGAATCGTAGAATTCGTGTATTTTACAAAAATATTATTGTCCGCCTTGACAGACAAGAAATCCGGTAGACGCTAAAACAGCAGAGATTTGCCAAGCCAGTCGGTAGAACGGCAACAATATCTTTGCCTTTCAGTAAATATTCAAAACATTACTTGAAGTGGCTTTGACTGAACAAAACGACGCAAAGTTTCAACGTTTAAAAGCAGATCCAACTCGAAAAGCACAGTTTCTCCGTAATCTTCACACTTCTGATTATGCAAACTCGCTAATTTATTACACCCAGGATTTCAGGGTGTAAAGTGGGCACGTGACCAGCCGATGCCAGGGCCTTTTCCCGCCCCGCCCCCAAGCTAGGGAAAAGGCCCTAGGAACGAGGTTGGCTGCTTCTAGAAGATATTAGTGAACTCCTATCTATTAGGTGGGGATGCATGCACGAGGAAGATGCTGGCATGGAATCAAAGCGTCCCTAATCAGTGAGAGGCATGCTTATTTCAGACGTTTGGAATAAGGTGGAATCATAGGCGTACGAGCCGGGGGGGGCGGGGGAGGGGGGGGCTGCAGCCCCCCCAGTCGCAGAAAATTTTGAGATTTTTCGGGCAAAACGCCGATGATTCGGGCAAAAGTACTCGGGAGAAAGCATTCTAAAAGGTAGTCAAGGCCTGGCTTGTAGGTTACTTTCACTGGCGTTTGTCTTGTCAAATCGGAGTTAAGGTCAAATGATCTAAGGATCCACAATTGCAGGTATTCTGTTTTAGGAAAGCCATATGCCAATTAAATGTGTACCATGGGAATCCATCATGTTATTTCCATTAATGACAAAAGGATGAAAGCAAAGGACGACCAACATGGGCTCCTGCCAAGACTTATGCTTTTGTGGTGGCTCTGAAAAGAGCCCTTTTGAATGGCTCCGCAAAGTGCCGGTTTAAAATTTTCCTGAACTTCTCGCAAGAGGAACAATTAACTGTTTCTTTTATAAGTTTCTGATTTTACCAGGCCGTCGAATGAAGTCATAGGCTAGGAGTATGCAATGTTTCAAAATAACTACAGTGGAATCCTGATTTCTCAAACCCTCATTTTTTCGATCCTTCCGATAACTCAAACCAAAAGTCGTTTCCCTCTCCTCAGTCAAACGCCGTAATTTCACGAACTGTCCGGCCGATTTTTAAAAGCAATTTTCATCTGTTCCCTTGGAGGTTCCAAAAAATCGGAATTCGGCTGTGTTTCCGGAGTGATAACAGTTTCATTAGACGTGAGAATTGGGAACGTTTTTGTTTTTACTGCGATTTGAGTACGTATATACAACTGACGCTTCCGGGCATTTTGTAATTTTTTTCGGGCAATAAGGTCACCGCCCCCCCAAGTCCGAGGGTGCCCGTACGCCTATGGGTGGAATATTTGGAAATGCATGAAGGAAAGCTTAAGCTAAAAAGAGGGCACAGATATGACACCCAAATTACAGGGGGGGACTGGAGAGACGGTTTTTTGTTGTTGTTTGGACGCGTAAAGGGGATCCATTTGTTGAACTTATACATTTTGAAGCAGTGTTCCGGCAGCAAGTTCTTCCAAACTTTATAATATTTTTCAAGACTTATCTCCAAGGGTAATTCTTGGGTTTAGACCCCTTTGCTACTGTGCTCTTTGTGACAGTCTCTGTTTAGAACCTAAGGAGTTTGACAATTATTGTTATGAAAATAGTCTGCACTGCGAGTCTTGTTCCCTGTGGTACCATTGGGGCTGTTTAAAGATTGACGAGAAATCTTGTCCTCTGTCATTTGTTTGTAGTTCTTGTAATTATCTTGCCCAGAACGACAACAATCTCTAAGAATGTACCTTACAATGATATAGAACGTGGACAAGAAACAATTAACGCTGTCTTTATATTTGGTCTGTCTTTTCACTTAGTCATTTAATGGAAAGTATGTGCTTCATTTGACTTCAAAGTTTGTGTTTTGCATTATGGAACTTGAATCTACTTGCTGTGAATAAACATCTTGGCTAAGAGGGTTCTCTCTTCGGTTTAACAGTCATTGCTTGCTAATGCTTGTTCAACCTTCAGTCCCTGTGTGTTGTGCGCACGACCCCTGCAGATTACTCTTGCACTCTCTTCTTTATACCTACAAATTTCCCCAGGCATGAAAATCAAAGAAATGTAACAACAACAACAGGTTTTATTTTAAAAACAGTATGAAGAATACACATGTAAACCCAGGTCTAGACAATCAAGGTTCAGAATATGAGTGACCAGGAGTAAACATATGGTGACTGATTCAAGTGCAACATATAATCGGGCTTGAGATAGAGCATGCGTGAGCCCGACATGGTCGGACGTGGTTTCTGAGCGGAGCTTAAGTTTCCTTCTTTTATAATATTTCTTTGGTATATTCGACCTTAATCGCATCTTGGAATGATGCTATGTATTGCTAATTTCAATGAAGAAGACTAGTGGGAAACACAAAAGAGGAGAAAGAGGTTCATTGGAAGAAGAAGATAAAGTTTTGAAACGATGCAATATGGCGGATAGTGTCGGGGAGGTACAAACTTTTGAAGCCACTCAACCCGAACCAAAGCTAATTGACATCAAGGAGATGCTAGTTAACATACAAGCTACGGTTGCGACGATACTCAGGGAAAACCAAGAACTGAAGCAAGAAATTTTAGAGTTGAAATCCGCCCTAAACGCCAATCAAAGGGAAACGGAGAAGCTTCAATCGCAACTTACCAAAGCCGAGAAAGCAAATGACACGTTGAGAAATGAGCTTAACCACACAAGAATAAAGCTAAAAGATCAGATTGAAGAAACGTATAAATTGGATGAAAAATATGACGACCTGGAGCAATACTCGCGTAAAAACTCGTTGGAAATTTTGGGCGTACCTGAAGGCGCGTACACATCAACCGACGAAGTTGTTATCCGTATTGGAGAAGCCATAAACGTCGACATCAAACCGGAAGATATAGAAATATCACATAAACTCAAAAGAAAAACCACTAAGCTTGTTATTGTCAAATTCGTGAGCCACAAAGTAAAATCTCTTCTCTACAAAGCGAGAACCAAGCTTAAAAACGTGAAAACCTCTGACATATTTCCAAGCGATGCTTTCTCGTCTCGAGAAGACCGGCGTATATTCATCAATGAGAACCTTACGAATTATCGAAGAGAGCTTTTCTGGAAAGCAAACAAGATGAAGAAAGATAACATGATTACCAACACATGGACAATGGATGGAAAAATATTCGTAAAGACATCGCCAAGCGGAGCACCGGTAAGAATTTATTGTGAAGAGGACTTAGATGATCTTTAAACGGAATTCAAAGTACTGTTGAATAAAAGAAGGGACTACGGACTGGATTGCTGAGGGAAAGAACTCTTAAAATAGGTCTGTTTTTTAAATTCATTATTGGTAACCTTTTTGTTTTGTTTTGTTTTGGTGCTTTCAATTGCAAATACGAGGGGGAATGCGAACCGTATTTTTTATTTCAAAAATCGAATCTTAAATGCATAAGTTACACCTGCAAAAATGCTTGGTGATTTCATTAAATGTAAGAGGTCTTAGAGATACGGTTAAGAGAAGGAGCATTTTCACGTATCTGAAAGATCAGGAGGCCAATTTTTATTTTCTACAAGAAACGTTTTCCAAAGTAAGTGACGAAGCCGTTTGGAGAAATGAAGGGGAGGTGAAATTTACTTTTCTCACGAGACTTCTCATAGCAAAGGTGTTTGTATTTTGATTAATCGAGCGGTAAAAGAAAAAGTGACCTTCACATCCAGTGACGCGGACGGTAGAATAATCTTAATCAATCTCACTTACAACGGTTTAAAACTGTCATTTTGCAATATATATGCTCCCAACGACCACATACAACAAGTAAGTTTCATTCAAGAACTAAATTGTCTCCTAATTGACAAATCAGAAATTACAACTCTTATAGTAGGAGGTGATTGGAATTGTACATTATCTAAAAAAGACAAAAAAGGTGGTTAGGTTAGCGAGCCTGCGCTCCTTCGTTAATTTCTGGATTGCGGTTGGATGATAGAAAGTTGAATGTTGAATAGCGAAAGGCAAAGTGCAACATGTCGAATATCAAAACGTTGAATACTAAAGAGAAAGCTTGAAATATTCCATTGCCTAAACTACAAAGTTGAATTGCGAAATTAGTTCGTTGAGGTTTTCATTACATTGGATTGGGGTTGGATATCGAAAAGAAGCAAATTGCATGTTGAATTGACGTGAAGTACAATGTATAACACTTGAATGTTGAATTGCGTAAACTTGAATGTTGAATACTTCAAACTACAAAGTTGAATCGTGAAACAAACAATGTCAAATCGACAATTGGAGTAGAGAAATTGGAAACTTGAATGTTCAATTGCAGATGTAGGTACAAATTGTAAAACTACAACATCGAATGCCGAAGATACAAGCAAAATTCAAAAGTTGAATTTTGGCCCCGATGGTACGCCATACATTACAGGCTACACACGGCCGCCATCTTGTTTTCGTTTGCCCTGATTACCCATGATCCCCCAACAAGCGCGAAGTCCTCTATTCAAATGCTCTTCGGTTTCGTGTGAGCTCAGCATTTTTGGTGTGATCATGGTCACGTTCAAACAGCCATCTGGATATTACATTTTGTACACCTGAGTAGAAACTGCACATGGTTCTTGTGACATTACATTACAAGTAAAGTTCATTTCTACATTTTAAAATAGCTTTACTTAAGATTATTTTGGACTAAAGGAAGTTTCCTTTGCAGAGTCTATAACAAGTCAACAGTCACATACTGAGCCGTGAGCGCGGCCTGCGCACAACAAACACTGCGATATATGATTGAACACTAATTAATGTTATCAGAACCAAAACATTTGCGAGTCAAAAGTAAATGCAAAAACAAGAATAAGAAAAAATACTCAGTCTGCACGGTCTCCATGGTCTGCAGTCTGCATGGTCTGCACTTTGCGGTGACCGGCTTGTCACGCGTAGCGATTGCTTGACGAGGCAAGAATAATAAGAAGAATGACATAAAAACTGAGGATTAAACTAAAAAATAGGATTCCAGTTTTCTAAGGCTAAGGGCAATTCACAGAAGCATATTTCCGGGAGCCTCATATTGAGTTTTCCCTGATTGTTTTAGACTTGATTAAGTTTGTTTATACTGTAACGTGCAGCAAAACTTACATTCAAATTAAACCAGAGCGACCGACCTCTCAGAAGCGTGAGAAAATGCGCCCGCTGAAAGGCCCTTTTGGTGTGAGGTAAATTTTAGCTAAAAGGCTATAAAAACCCTGCCAAATACGAATAATGTTAATAATCTTTTTTTTTCTCGAAAAAAAAAAGCAATAAAAAAGGCAAACAGACAAACAGAGTCAACATCAAGAAACTGAGAGAAGGAAAAAAAATCCCGTTACGCGGTTTCTCGTTACGCCGTTACGTCGTTACCCGTTACGTCGTTACGCGTTTTACTAACAACGTTGAAATTTTAATTGTTTTCAACTTTTAGCTTTTTATAGATCATTAATTTCTTATTCAATATTTAGGCTCGATTAGACCGGTCGCGAGAGACCGGCGGAAACCGAGCCTATTCAATATTCGACTTTATATTCAACATTGTAACGGCACACGTGTGCCTTATCTCATGTTTAAGTCTGTCACGTTTTAGTTAGCATTCGATTTTACGTCATTACTTTCGAGCATGCGCGACAGTGAGTTTTTTCAGTTGGTTCGACGCGGTGCCCTTTTAGCCCGGAAAGGCGTAAGTTTTTCTGTCGTTTTTAGTGCAGAGTACACTATTGGGATGGTTTAAGGGTTGACACCGCTAAAGCACTATGGCAATATTTCAATAAGGCAATAAGGTGTAAACTTTAATGTTTGTTTAATTAATTAATTTCAATTAATTAATTAGCCTTGTTTTGAGCGGGTGGGGTAGGTACTTTTGATTGCTACGTAAAACGCACCATACTTACATTACTTCTTTCATAACATCAGAAAACTATATATGGTTCCAATATTCTCTTGTTATCCTTGTGGTACTATTCCGCTCTTAAGAACAAAAGCAATTTGCTTGAAGCGCATGCGCAGATTGATTAGCATAAGTGTTGACTGTATGTTAGGTAAACGATACATTTCATACACAATTACACTTAACCATTAAGTGCTTTTCCTTGTGGTAGAACAAAACATGTAAGACACATGCACTCTAGCACTGTCAGCATGATACAATCCGTTCTCGAGTTCAGCATTCATGCGTGCGATACCACAATCTCCTCTTAACGGGCGATAGCAGTTATATTTCAGGTAATATCAGTTTTCCTTTTTAGTGCAAAGAACGCTTTTGTGACAGCGTATCGTTTGGAATCATCCCTAGCTCGGTTAACAAATGTCGTGTGCTATTTTCAAACTATTTCGTGTTTGCTAAGCTTTAAAGAGGGAAACGAATGGATCTCCTCAGCCGCCTGTTTATTTTCTCCCCCATGAAAGAGGACAACAAGTTCACAAATGTGTTCACCCTAAACATTTCAGAGTTAGCGACATTAAAAGTACCCGGTGGTAATGTCGAGACAAAAGAAACTTCTCAAATATTGCTGCAGACACTGTGGCACTTACGGAAACCGGAAATAAATTTAGTCAGTCTTTGAGGGGACTCATTCACCGATGTAAGATATAAATAATATCGGTTAAGTTAAAACGCCAGCATATTTTCCTTTGTATGTTTTTGGGAAAACAAGGGTATCATGTTACAAACTTTGCGAGGAAAACAAAAGTATCAAGTTACAAATGTTGGCGTTGAAAAAATAAAATTATCACGTTTGCTAGTTCAACGTATCAATGAATTAAAAATAAACGAAATTCAACGTAAAACACCACAGTAAAATTTAAAACCTTCTTGACAAACAGTAATTGTAAGTTATTTTTGGTCCTTGAACTAACAAGTTACATACTGGCAGCCAGGAAGGAGGGGGTGACTCTATTGTTTTCGAGTATCTGTCAGAGACCGACTCATCACTGCCAGTATGACGTCATATAGCAACAAGTCGAAGCTTCGCTCGGCTTGCCCAGATTTGGCGTCGGGACTCCATTGAATTCAAACAAATGAAAGGATAATACAAGCTATTATTGCTCTATTATTCACTAATTTGGCACAAGTGTGCAAGCTTTGTAGTGGATGTCTGTGAGTACAACTGTTTGTTGTTTTGTGTGCGTTTTGGTTCCAAATTTTATTGAAAACAAATCAGGTCAAGTAGGGTTACCGCCATCTTGACTTCCGGTCAAGTAGGGGCCACCCAAAACGCCCGCCGTTTTCTCTTCAAGTTTTCAACAGAGGTACCTCATAATAAGAGGTTTTGTTCCTTTTTGATATATCTTTCTAGCCATTGTTAGTTTTTCTCAATGTGATGAGTCATTTTGCTCAACAATCCTTTTGAGTGTGAGGGTGTACTCTCGCGTGTTGTACTTTGTTGGATTGGTGAAAGGTCAATAGATCGTTTTCACGTGACGTCATCGCTTTCTAAAATCCAAAACTAAAGCGCCCCCAAAGTTTTTATCCTCATCAGGCATAAGAGACGGTATATTTATATCTGTTTACAATTTTACAGCTCAATAGCGTGCTTCGTTTGGAAACCAGAGCATTTTGAATTTCAGAGTTATGGCGGTGCGTGACACAAAGCTACGATCGCATTTGCCGAAAAATATATACCTATCTCATGATTTGTAGCTTTTTTAGAAGTTAGAGTATTAGGAAAAGTGCTTATGTAAATGCTTGTTTGTTAAGTACAGATAATCAGTCGTCCAGATAGCCAAAGTAACTTCCAGATGTTTACACTATATTTCGGCCGCCATGTTGGTGCACATGTGATGTGCACCAACATGGCGTTTCCATACTGAGCTCTGTAAATTTCTGCGAAACATTTCGACGAATATCTGCGGTTTGGGAAAACGCACAGTCGTAAAACTTGGAGAAGTGTGTGGCTTATTTATATCCAATAAGATCACAATTTCTTGACGTTATCCACTTAATGGTTTTCGATTTAACAGTGAAAACGATCTATAGTGTCTGTGTTTACGATTGCGTGACATTAAACGCTTGCTCCCCTCGTCCCCCAGTGGTGTTGTATCTTATGGGTTGATGAACGTAAGGCGAGTAAAACTATTGCTATGAAAGTAAGATGAGTAAAACTATTGCTCCCGCATTCCCGCAGTGGAAAAATGAATATTGAAACTCCGGGTTTCGGCTCATGGATTATAGATCGAAGTATTTTCATGTGTAGCGCGCTTGTTTCGGCTGATGGATTTTAGAACGAGGCATATTCATGTGTAGCACGCTTGTTTCGTGTACACATTAAGTTTTCTCCTTTATTTTCCATATGCAAATATTTATTTACTGCGGGACTACGTGAGCAAGCATTCAATGTCACGCAATCGTGGCCGCGTATTCTGACGTTTAGCCCTTCTTCTCCAAATGCCATTAACTTTGAAGGGATTGTTGAGATAAACCATAAGTACTGAAGGCTTAATTCTCAGCACAGAGCAAACTTAATATATCATGTACCAAACCTCCTATTCTGGGATCAGGACATCTCCGCATTTCTGCAGGGGCTCCGGGAAAACGTTGTCAATCCATTAAACTTTGTCGACGCCTCGGCCACTTGTTAGTATGTTTCTACTCAAAATATGAGGCTTTCGAATAACTTATCCTACCGAAAATTACTACAAAGAAGTCTTTCATATATTTTGAATCCTGGGTAACATTAAACAAAGTAATCGAATCATCAAAAAGTTAGAAATTTCCACATATCTTTCAGTTAACGAACCAAAATAAATAGGCCGCCATATCGAAAATCACCGGTGTATGACGTGACGTCACACTGGTAGTTATGACTAAACCACTGTTTGCCTGGAGACACCCCCTCCCTCCTGCTGGCAGCTGATGACTCAAAATGTACTTACAGTCCAGCATAACACTCTGCACTATCTGAGATTGTCTCACTAGTTATATTGTATTTTTTCCCTTTTTTGTTCCGTGCCACTCACGGCATCATGTTATTTTCAGTTTTGACAGTTTTGCATCGAAATAAACCTGTTCAAGCCACATGGGCCTTTTGTTCTCTCTATTGATGCACCCGCGACGGTACAAACATTCACTGAACATTCAATTAATCATTCAACGTTCTACAAAATATTTTGAAAAGAAAGCAACGGGAACGATGATCCTGCTGTCAACAGTGATCTACACATATAAAATGAAGAATATAACAGGCAGAAACCGGCACAACGTAGAATGATTTTTGTAAGCTGTACTATATTTCGGCTGGCCAAACCAGCCTTCGTCAGCTACAATGCGAATTTTACATTGGGACGTGTTTATACGTGTTATGTTGTATATTTTCGTAATACTGGAAATACGTAAAACTACTTGACAGTGTAAATTAAAGATATGCATGTGCTTTTCTTACACAGACACAATTTATAATTAGTTTTACGTATTTCCGGTATTACGATAATATGCCACATAAAAACACGCCTCAATGTAAAATTCTCATTTGTACCTGACGAAGGTTGGTTTGGCCAGCGGAAATATAGTACACCTTAAAAAAAATCATTCTGCGTTGTGCCGCTTACTGCTTTTATATTCTTCATTCAATATTCACCTTTTTGAATATTGATTGTTCCCTTAAGCTCCAGCTTCTGTCCCGGAAGAGCCTTCCTAGTGTGCTCCGGGTTTGGCCGCCCACTTTCTCATTTTAGACTCCACACCATTTCTCCAAGACTTCGTTGATTGACCCCTTTTCCTCACCTTCCCCTGAGGGTTCCATTATAATGCCTGTCGCGTGACGTTGCTATCCAGCTTCCTTAAGGTGTGACCCACCCACCTCCTCTCCCGTTAAAATCTGAGACTTGATTGGTTCCTGGCCTGTTCCTTCCCACAGCATCTCATTTGTTGTTACCTTGTCTGTCCAACAGATTTTTAAAATTCGTCGAAGGCACTTGTTGACGAAGCACTGCTGGGTTGTTTCATTGGTTGTTCGCCAAGTTTCTGAGACATGGAGGAGGACTGCTTTCACATTGATGTTATAAATTCTAACTTTGGTTCTCCGTGAGATGACATGGGAGGACCACGCTTTCCTCAGCTTGTTGAAAGCTGTTCTGGCTTTGTTTATCCTGACCTTGATGTCTTCATCGGAACCCCTGTCAATGTTATTGACCTTCATTGAACACGTGACAAACTTGATGGAATTAGCTGTTAATTAGTTGTTAATTAGTTGTGCTGAAGGAGTTTTCAATTTCATTTCCCATCAAAACGACTGCGTATTTCATCAAGGAATGTAGTGTGAAAAAGCAAACGGCGCAGTAATTTTCTGATCTTTCTCGTCAAAACAGGGAAACAGGAATTTCTATCCAAATGGAAAGCCCCACCCATTCTGCAATCACCAAATGTCAATCGAGGTCTTACTTTAATTAAATGAGTATTAGAATCGTCATGTTAAAATCATCAACGAAATTGTTCCTATTTCTGAGATAATAATACACATGAAAAAATTACTCGATTGTGATTGGCTGAGAGCAGTGCAGTTCAAGTGTAACACCAGTGCAAAAAGTGTAACACCGGTGCAAAAAGTGTAACACCAGTGCAAATTACACATCGTAATTCTGGATTATGATTTACAGAACGACAATGAGAAAATTTGTAGGCAAATGATATCATGTAAAGCAATGACAAAAATTTTGTTCGAAAACTTTGGAAAAAGTTTTTCTGAATGCGACAAAAATGGCTTCAAGAAAAAAAATTCCGGCACTTTTTTCCGCGCGAATTTTTTCATGTTTGTATTATTAATAAGTAATCATACGGTTTTTCCTCGTTCAATTTGGAATTAATTTGCACTTGCGAATTTTTCAAAAAGCTCACTCGTGCAAATTAATTCCAAATTGAACTCGAAACGGTATGATTACCCATACAAACAATGAATAGTTTAATTTTGCAATCACTTTTGAACAAACCACGCCGATACACATTTAAAATTGTTTCTTGCGTTGCACCTGGCTACCAGAGAAAACTGAGTAAACAAGTATTTGAGTTTTGTCAATAATAGTTTAATGTTAAAAAAGGTGTCCTTCATGACAAAGCGAATGAAAGAGTGTTTGACTTTCCCTTTTTGAGTTAATAAGTCTCAAGTGACTTCAAATTATTCACCAATATAATTTCCTTAACTGCACTGAAAACAAATCTGATATGTTCCACGTTACCGGCCATGGTAAAGAAATGATTTAGAAGTTTAGACTTATCTCGTCGCCTGTCATCAAAAAGCTGAAAAATAAAGCTTTGCACATCTTCTAGTTTTTGTGGATCGCCCTGAAAATCTGGAAAGTATTCCTTTATGTTCGAGTGTTTGATCTTTTCCTCTAAAAGGTCTGCCTTGGTGAAGAAAAGGATGATTGAGCTATCGGCAAAGAAACGGCTGTTAATTATTACTTCAAAGAGATCGCATGAGTCCACAAGGCAATTCAATGTTTCGTACTTGAGTTGGTCGTACGCTATAGACGACACCAGAAAAAGAATGGCCGTGACATTTTCAAAAACAGGAGTTTTAAAACCATCTACGGAGTGAAAAGCCAAAATCACCAGTGTCGATAATGTTGAATGCAACAGAGTTGATACTCAGTTCGTACTCTGTTGGAAAGCCAAGGCTTCTTGCTGCTTTTGCATAGAAAGCATCCACTTTCGAAGGCAAGTATTCCTTTAGTAAAGAAGAAAAGTTTAATTAGTTAGAAAGTTGTTTACAGTTTAATCAGTTAGTCGGTACGTTAAGACCATCTTCTCTTGGTTATTAGTAGAATTCTACTAGTATACTAATGCAAATGCTGCAATTGCGCAATCTGATTGGCTGAGCTACACGTATACTATCAGCCATTAGAGTGCAGTTGGTTGCCCGTCGTCCTCGAAATTCGATGTTTTTATAGTTTTTCCGAGGTTTTGGAAGGAAATTTAGATGTAAACGTGTAAGTAACTTCCTGAGAAAACTTAAGGAAGCACATCTACGGTTTCTTGACTTTAAAAACTTGAAATTATTAAAAAAAGCGGGTACGCGCGTAAACAACTGAAAATTTGCCAATGACTGTTCGATTCGTGTAACTTTGTTTGAGGGTAAAGTTCAATAATAGGTGGAAAAATATGGCGTACCATCGGGGCCAAAATTCAACTTTTGAATTTTGCTTGTATCTTCGGCATTCGATGTTGTAGTTTTACAATTTGTACCTACATCTGCAATTGAACATTCAAGTTTCCAATTTCTCTACTCCAATTGTCGATTTGACATTGTTTGTTTCACGATTCAACTTTGTAGTTTGAAGTATTCAACATTCAAGTTTACGCAATTCAACATTCAAGTGTTATACATTGTACTTCACGTCAATTCAACATGCAATTTGCTTCTTTTCGATATCCAACCCCAATCCAATGTAATGAAAACCTCAACGAACTAATTTCGCAATTCAACTTTGTAGTTTAGACAATGGAATATTTCAAGCTTTCTCTTTAGTATTCAACGTTTTGATATTCGACATGTTGCACTTTGCCTTTCGCTATTCAACATTCAACTTTCTATCATCCAACCGCAATCCAGATATTAACGAAGGAGCGCAGGCTCGCTAACCTAACCTCCCTCACGTGAGTGAAGCCCGCGAAGAAAGGGTTTTGATTTGATTTGCTTTCGCTGTGCGAGTCTTCTGCCCGTGTTGGAGTCCGTGTTGGTGAAACTATGAGTGATCAATTGAACGAAGTGCGATCTGCTCTTTTGAAAGTCGCCGATCGACTTTCTGCCCTTTAAAAAGCAAGTCCACAAGGTAAGTAGCTGCAAAGACTACGTGTGTGGAATATAATTAGAGGTCATTGTCATGCAACAAAACGCGCCATGTAAGTTATCCGCTGAAAACTAAAACTTTTAACGGTAGATATTCATTAATTCTTAGGTAGTTCAAAAGCTTCTACGAGCACATCTGTTGTTGCGGAACAACGGAGGCTCTTTGGGTACTCGTCCAGCGGTGCGAAGTCATCTATAAAGGCCCAAAAGCCCCGCTTAAAGCAAAGAAGGAATCAGCAAATTAAAGGATTACGTTTAAAAATACATGTATGATGTTAAGCCTTCTTTTCATGTAAGCTTGAATTCTAGTTCACATTTTGTTTGCTGGCCACATAGTATGATACCATTTAAGCTCCTGGCTTTGGTTACCCTTGTATTTCTCCAAGTGTGTGATATGTAAATAAAGATGTATCTAAAGATTTATTGCCATGGTTTATCACAAAATAATGGTATGTACGAATTACCGTATGTACATGTACCTGACAAACTGAGTCCATATGACATCATTCTTCTCTTAACTGTTCTGCAACTTACTCCAAGCATAGTAGCAACGTCTTGCAATTTAAAACCTTGTTCAATACAATTAAATATGAGAGCTGCTCTTTGCTTATCAAGTACGAGGGTCTTCCACGTCTACCATCTTGTTACACACGCTGGCGCTATAACCTCCGTAAGAATTCTCAGTTCTTCCAATCTCTACTAGCAAACTATGAGCTCTTCCCATTGTTTCTGTTACGAAATCATCGATGTCTAGATTTACCAACATCCTCTGCAGAAAATCTACTTTACAAATAAGAAGTTGAAAGTCTCCATGGCCATTATGTACGCCATCAACTCTATTTAAAACGTCGAGGATATTATGAACACAGTCTAACAAATACGAGAGATCGTCCATTTTTAATCCCAGAGTGAGGTACCTCATAGGTACTTTTTGTACTTGACCGTTTCCACTCACGTGAGCGAGGTTAGGTTAGCGAGCCTGCGCTCCTTCGTTAATTTCTGGATTGCGGTTGGATGATAGAAAGTTGAATGTTGAATAGCGAAAGGCAAAGTGCAACATGTCGAATATCAAAACGTTGAATACTAAAGAGAAAGCTTGAAATATTCCATTGTCTAAACTACAAAGTTGAATTGCGAAATTAGTTCGTTGAGGTTTTCATTACATTGGATTGGGGTTGGATATCGAAAAGAAGCAAATTGCATGTTGAATTGACGTGAAGTACAATGTATAACACTTGAATGTTGAATTGCGTAAACTTGAATGTTGAATACTTCAAACTACAAAGTTGAATCGTGAAACAAACAATGTCAAATCGACAATTGGAGTAGAGAAATTGGAAACTTGAATGTTCAATTGCAGATGTAGGTACAAATTGTAAAACTACAACATCG